>APFE031448239.1:111150-135413 GCA_000404065.3 Pinus taeda | reverse complement strand
CATAATTGCAGCCTTCACAAACATACAAATCAACGACTAAAATAAACTGAGACATCACAAGGGGCACCGTTATTTTTAAACAATCGTCCCCGGAAAAAATCCAATGCGGAAAAACGATTGCAGCATATAGAGGGTTTTATTATTAAGCAGATTTATGAACACAACTAGGGTGCCAGAAATGGCTCACCCTTCAGAGAATTTCCTTGGCAGCAATACCTTTATCCAGAGACAGATATTCTGGTTGATGAGCAACCGGATGAACAATCCAACGGTGACTCCAGCTATTCCTTGTGTTGGACAACAAAAGTTGCTCCACGCACTCCTCTGGAATTGCGTCGCCCTTCAGGGACTGCGACAGCCAATCAGCTCTCAGTTTGTCCCACTGAATCACCTCAGCGCAACCTCTGAATCTCTATGCATCCTCTACGTCAGCCTCTTTGGCCCTCTACGTCCTCTGTGATGGCCTCCTTAGCCTCTGCATCAACGCTTGTTGCCTCTGCGTCAGCCCTCCTAGGCTCTGCACTGCCTCTTCTAGTACTCTGTTGCCTCTCTAATATGTATTCCTCGGCCTCCTGTCGAGCTACCCCTCACTGTAACTGATCACTTGTTCGATTTCCTCAGCAAACATCGCCCCAGAAAATCGAACTGACTGATCTCTCTTGGTGTTTTAGTGTATCTCCAACTGACCCTCAAGCATCTTCTTATACTTTTCTTGTTGACGACTCAACGACCGAGATTAAGTCCCTAATCAACGGCTAAGATAATATCTAGCTTGATCCTCGTTGTTTAGAACTTTCTCACCTATTTTTTATTACTACACATTAATATTTTAATTTTCCCAAGTTTAGACTTAAGGAACACTATTAAAAATATTAATTATTTTAATATCTCTCCATCCAAGTGGAATTTCCCCAAACGATTTCTGGGTCATATCTCTCCATCCAAGTGGAATTTCCCCAAACGATTTCTGGGTCTTGGAGACCTCATGTGCCTTAGCCTCACCACCAATTTTCATGGCTAGAGCACATTCGATGCTACCAAAAATCAACAAATAAGTGTGAGAAGATTCCAAGAGACGAGGATCAAGTTTGTTTTAATCTTAGCCGTTGATTAGAGACTTAATTTCGGTCATTGATTCATCAACGGGGAAAGTATAAAAGAAGACTTGAGGATCATTTGGAGACACACCGGTAGATACTCAGTATCTCAAGGAAAATCAATTCTCAAGAGAAGGAGATTGATTTCAGAGGGAGAGTTGCAGGGTGGAGGAAGAGGAGGGCATCAACAGCAGTCAGTGACTGAGGAGGAGGTGATGCAGGGACATTGAGAGACTGCGTAGAGAGAGACGCAATCCAGAGGAGAGATGTAGCCCTCACGCAGGCTGACGCAGAGGAACACAAAGCCACGCTGAGCCATGCAGAGGATGCAGGAGTGGGAGAAGGATCTCCAAAGTGTCAGAAAGGTTCCAGGGGAAAGTCTCAGGTGTTTTCTTTCAGTGTCTCTGTAAAATCACTCTTTGTAAAAGCAATTGTTGTTGAATATTAATAAAACCCTCATCTGTTGCACCATTTTTCCCGCATTGGGTTTTTCCGAGGATAATTGTCCAAAAACAACCGTGTAGATGTGATTGGTTCTTGTGCATGTATTTTCTCTATGTAATTATGTGATAACTGTAGTAGAATTTATTTTAATATTTGTTGAAGAGATTTGGTAAATAACTTATTGTGAAGAATAAGTAGGTGAAATAAATCAGTTGCTGCAATAGAATTTCAGATTAGAAATTTTCACATGTCCCAACCCCTAATGGGCGATGAATTGCCCATCCTAAAGGGGGTAATAACTATTATACATCATATAAAGCAAGTTTTCATTCCTTGAGCTACAAGTAGTAATACAAAGACAAATCAATAAAAAGTAAAAGGCAATAAAGAGGGGTGGAAAAACAAAGGCCGAGGTAACTCATGCATCCATGATTGCTCCCTCCCCACATCTATACACCCAAGATGAGGTATCACATCATAGTTGGTCCCTTTGACCATGGCACTTGGGCATAGGGTTCTTTCCCCACTGCATTTCATCATTATTCACATGGCATCTATCAATTGAAGGGTGGACTAACGATGTGTCACTTTCCTTTTGGGTTTGGGAACACCTAATAGGGTCGTCTATTAGCCACTCCTACCTACAGAGGTAATACCATTGCATGACTAAGGCACCAATTTTGGAAGAGGAACCACATATGAAGTGTTATTATGCCCATTTCTTCCAAGCTTGATTCACTTAAATGCACTAATGATAAATGTACCTAACGATGAAAGTTGCACCATTGAATATTGTGTGTAACTAGCAGGTATTGGAAACACTGAGAGCGGGGTGAATCTGTGTTTCCTTTAAGTTTCACAATTGGTTAGCTTCTTTTAAATATTCAGAGCAATAAACAATAATGGAACAAGATCATATCACAAGAATCAGTACACAGGATATGTTTCTCAACAAGCTTTGGTTATGTATGGTTTACATATAACTTTACCAATTGAACTGGAAGGAAGTAAAAGACTCCCCAAGGGTTTTACGAGCAAGGCTGGAAGGAAGCAAATGCTCCCTGAATGAGTTTGGGCTCCTGTATCAGGGACAATGACCCAACTACAATCTACTCATCAAGCTACAGCCTCTACTGTTGCCCTTCACTACCAATGTTGTCCACTGCTACCATTGTTGTCCACAGCTACTACTTGCTACTGCTATCATTGTTGTTGTCCACCGTTGCTATTGTCTATTGTTGCCTCTGCTACTACTGCCACTGCTGCACTACTACCCACTTCTCCCGTTGTTGTCACTGTTGCACTACTACCCATTTTTGCCACTGTCTACTGTTGCCTCTGCTGCACTTTGACTCAGTCAATTGGCCTCACAATGCTCTGCTTAAGGTAAGCAGAAATAACTCTACCATATATCAAAGTCAAATTCAATCACACTGTCATCTGTCACATATCAAGGTCAATCACACTTTCATAAATGTCATCAAGAGTACTGTAGATGTTAATGTCACCAAGAGTAATATTATTGTCGCCAACCAAGTCACTGTCACAGAAAGGTTACTTTGTCATAGCCCTACTCTATTAAGTGTCACTTGCCAGCATATATAACAATGACTATCTCATTGTCTCACTAGCTTACTATCATTGTCACCCATTGTTGTCATATGCTCAAAACATCGTGTTGTACTGTCCAGGCATCATTGGCATGCAACCCTAAAAACATAGGTATACTTCTTTTTTATATGCATACAACATCATTGTCTAATCAAGGTCACAGTTATTAGGTCATTTCCATACCAAGGGGTTATTGTCATATAAGGTTTTACCATATCAAAGATTACAGACTTATCAAGATTCTCGGTCATATACCAAGAAAATTGTCATTATCACGTACGTAGATCACTGTAAGGTCACAGCCATATGAGATTAATACCAAATTCAATGTCATATCACAGGTCACTACTGTCCAACATGATCAAATAATGGTCTCACTATTATATAAATTGCTTCTTCACTATCATATGGACCATGATCTCATCATAGATACTGTTGTTCATCAGTTCATTTCGGGTCACTATCACTCATCAAGGTTCACTGTTGTTTCAAGGTTCTCTTTCATGTACCAAATGCACTGTCAAGGAGATCCAAGGTATATAATTAAATGTAAGGATTTGTTCTCACACATGCAATTACTCCAAGGTATGCTATCGCACAGAATATCAAACAATTTTTATACGAGATTTACTCCTCGTACCAAGACTTCTTAGATCTTTGCAAATTTTCTCTAATCCATGAACAGAGGTATGGATATGTATATACCCAAAACATGTCGCAGACGTTAATATAGTTAGGCCATTACCTTTGATTATACTAAGAGTCACCAAGCGAATGATAGATGAATACATACTAGCCAATGTTTAAGGAGATCTAAAACCGTCAAATCTACAATCATCTTCCACTTATTTAAGCCCTCGCGATTCCAGATATGAGGCCTCCAAACGCACTGGTATTCACACATAGCAACCAATACTTAACAAACTTTAATGCATACAGGTAATTTTGAAATGGATTCCCTTCTTAAATGCACCTGAACAACGAACTGATAATTCAGTCACATGTGCGCACTGTCATCCTGACATTGCAATTTTGGTTACGCAAAATGTCCTATGTTCAAGATAACAACATTCAACAAATTCTTCAACACAGTGATCATCTACAAATAAACCTCGAATTATCCGTTCTCTTTACGTCCAAGTGTGACATGTTTTAGAACCAAATGCATAGCAAAAGCCTGGAGAAATCTGTAGGCATTTTTCCTTCAAAAATTTTAGGTGTATTTTATCTTCTGCTCAAAAACAAGGTTACGTACAAGTAATGTTAGACTACCTCTCTAGACGTCTATGAAGACTACTTCGAATCACAATACTCAAAAGACTTCCAAGTATCGATCTCTCGAATGGAATTCTGAGTAGGGCTACTTCAGAGGACACTTCAGACGTGATGACAATTTTAATGTGAGTACATCATTCTTCAAGGTCACATGCAAAACACAACTGGAACCATAATGAATCCATGCTTAAAAGGTAACCAAAACCCTTGTGGAAGTCGCTCGGATATTATTACAATGCACTCAAGGCCGCAAGTGCTAAATAGGTCCAAATTCTTCCAGCATAAGTATATTTCAGGATTAGGTCTAGGTCTCAATGCCTTGGTCTCGTCACAGTGAATACCTGCAGGTGGTTTCATGGATCAACTTTGTCATAGGTAGAGATAGATCTAGGTCTTAAATTAGACAAAGCTTAGCTGCAGATCTCTGTGTCACAAAATTTGGCCACGAATGAAACATAACCAGGTCACAAGATCATAATAAGTTCCAGATTCTATTATAGCTTCGTTGACTTCTCAGACAGATCGAACCCTACCAATGGCTCCAAAAGCCTCACATAAACCTTCTAAACAGTGATAAGAAATTGACCTCAGAATGGCAATTTTTGACACAGGCTTGCTTCACGAAATCAGAAATGTTTTGCTCCAGCATTCACATACTTGTATGTGCTGAAGAATGTTCCACCTACAAAAATAAGTTTGAAACCCTTACCCAGAAATATAAGCCCAAAAATTAATCGAAAACTCTTATGCAGATGCTTGATCACTTATTGACCGCGGAGATCTCAGAGCTTGGATACAAGCTTGCTTCTTATCCATGGAAAGAGAGATAGATTACTTGTATAGATTTTTCGAAGCCAAGGTCAGCTTACTTCCATTAATAGGGAAATATCATATTTCAAATTTTGAAATTTAAAAGTATATAGGAGTCAAAACCCTATGGTGCCAAAAACCAGTGTATAATTAATTGGCCAGTGCTCCATACAAGGCACTATCTAGTGGCCTGCCAATGCCACCTCCTCCGACAAACTCCTGCCAAAGTATGTTGGTCATCGTGTGATCCCATGCACGACCCTCCTACCAAAACGACCTAGGGAATTTGTCCATAAACTGGTTGGCCACTGGTGTTGACTAAGACTCCCCTAACGAATGTGTGTGCTCTCAACTGCTAGGCCAACTAGACCACCACGGTCATAGTCAACAGACATATTCGGGGAATGATAGGTAGTCCCACCTGGATCCCAATTCCAGTATGGGCTTATGGTATCCCTAATGCTTGAAAGCTCCTGCTGAGCTTCCCGTCGTTCCACTACCATCTCCATAGGCCACTCCACCGGGTACCAACTTAGAATCTCTCGCCATCCAACCCCAAGAGAGGGATTGAATGTATGAACTCCCATACATAGGACAAGCCCTCCATCCTGCAAATGTTGCACCCTATGCCGCTCATGTCGCCTCATCTCATCAACCTGGTCAACACATAAAATATGTCGAGGTGGCTCTACCTCTCCCTCTCTAAGGTGCAAAGGTAAACTACTGACGCTACAAGCCCCATCTATGTATGTCTGAAGAGGGTTGCTCTGATGCTCTAATGTGCACTCTAGTTTTACCATTAGGGAATCCAACCATTTCCCAATGCGGGTCAGTTTGGTTGCTGACACAGGACAAACCACTCTCACACCCTCTAGCTCCTCTTTTTGATGTAGAATGGCCTCCGTATTGTCGTGTCCTCCTCCCTCAATGCTAGAAAGTCGACCTGGAACTAATGAAATTGTCGTGGGTATCTATCACCTGTAGACTCGGTCACAACTTTGGATACCTCAGTGACTATCAACATCTCATCCATGGGTGGCACCTCCTCAACAGATGACTCTATGTGTGTAGGCTCTATCCTCTCAACCAGGGTGTCAACTAGGGCTATCAAAGAGGTAACCAGGTATATCGATGTGCTCCTCACCATCCCGTTGGCTCTCAGCATCATGCTCAACCTCCTCCTCAGGCTCTTGATATCTAAAGTCAGGTCTCCAACAACAAAAGCACCCCCTGGTCTCACCCTCTAACTGTCCCTGTCCTGCATGCTCCTTTTTAGGAGATCTGGTACCCTGATTTTGTCGACTTTCCCCACATGATGCAGATGACTGCACCCGCACGACCTTCTCACCTCTAACGTCTTTGTTGTAAGGGTGATGATGGGTTTGGTCTGTCACCCTCCTCAACTGCGCCAACCTCTCATCGTCCCAATGAATTCTACCCCAGAATTTCTATATACTGGATTTCCCTTGAGCCATGGGTTTGTCTCTGATTTCACCGGTCATTGTGCACTCATACCCAAAGCTTCCATGATCTTTTGGCTAGTATCCCACATCTGGGCCAAGATCATGCTTTGATACCATTGTAATGTTCCAAACTAGGAAAAATAGTGCTATGCAAATCAAACAATTAAAACAACACCATAAAATTGAAACATTCAATGCACACCCATAAAAAGTCTGGGAATAACCAACAGCTGAGCCATTTTATTATAATCTGGGATAAAAGTACAATAATGTGGAAGTGGTGCACCTGGGTTTACCTCAATCGCAAGCGTGACCAAGCCCAGGTGGTAATATGTCAAGCTCAGATGGCACAAATAACTGCTGCAATGATGCCTTGCGCTACCCTTATGAAACTATGATGTCTGCTGCAAAGATGTTGCTGGAAACCAAATACCCCGACCTCTCCACCAAATACCCAGAATAACGAAAGAATTGGCCAAATGTTGACCTTGGAATTTTGGCCCAAATTCCCCTTAGCTCCTCTAATTGTTGGCTGAGTTGGGACCCCTGTTTGACCCCTTAGATCTGCCCAAAAAATTCTATAAAATTAGGAGTGTGATCCTTGCCTAAAACCCAAAAAAACCCAGAAAGGATTTCCCTTTGTTCTAACCTTCAAAAATTGACCCTTCACAACTTGGCCCTCCAATTTCTAATTCTGTTGTTGTGACTGATCTTGTCAATCTCTGCTCTCCCAACTCCAGCAATCCTCCTCAAATGGCCCTCCAAATGATCTCCCAACTCCAAACTCCCCCGGATGGTGCTGCCCCAAAGAGTCTCACTCTAATGACTGCGCAGTCATGGAGGAGATGACGCATACCTTCATGTGATGAAATAAGAGCTACATGTAGGATGGCCCTCTTGTTTGTAGCTACCCTCTATACTCCTAAAAATGATGAAGGATGCTCCTGTCTCCCCAACTCCCTGGAGTACCTCACGCTGTGACTGCGCAATCCATGCGTTGTTGTTACTCCCCTACTGCTGATACTCGACTTACAGCCGTTGTAACTCGTCTCCCTATTGCTGCTACGAACTGAGATGAAGAAGAACTCCCTTCTAAGGTTGGCACTCGAACTCCACCGAAGCAAGAGTTGAGATCTCCGCTCGAAGACACTCATGTGCTAAACATCACAATAACCTGGCTAAGCAACTCGAGCAACTAAGATTGAGTTCAATATGTCAAAAGATACCAAATGAGGTTGAGCCTCCTCTATTTGAAATTCATGGGCCTCTTTTCCCATGTGGGCCCCCTCCAACTAGTAATTCAACTTTCCCTCCTTAGTCATTCGAACTTCCCTCTAAGGTGGTGTGTATTTCCTCATGTGGGTGGCCCCCACGCTATGCCAACAAAACATTTCGGCCCCTTTTTCCTTCCTAAGTCTTTTCCAAAAATCACATGAGTCCCATGGCCTCCAAAATTGTTGAAATTGTAGAATAAATAAACCTGTAACAATTTAATTTCGGAAGGGACATTACAAAAGGATTAGGCACCGATCTACCATAAGGTGATCAATTAAAAAATCAATTTTCTTCACCTCTCCTTTATTCTAGGTCTAGCCACATTAGGGCTCCTAGGGTATCATTTTCCCGATAAACCACCCATAGAAAAGCTTCGATCTTTTGGCCTCTACTGCGTTGGTGCGTCTCCTAAGCCTCCTCCAAATCTGAGGGAATTCCAATCGTGAGGTTGTGAGATATCCCAAGCGCTAGCCTCGAGATTGGATTTTGCCCTAAGTTTCCCTAGGTTGGTTCCTCATAGGGATCATTTTGCACCTTTAAGTGAAAATCATTCCTTCAATCCCCTTCTCCTCCTTGTTTAGGTCAAGTTCATCATTGGTTGCTAAACTCCCTCCTCTTGACCTAAATTGGGTCCACCTCGTCCCATGTGGTCCCATACCTTATCAAAGTCAATTCTTCAAAAACCACTTGGGAAACCAAGTTCCATAAGGATTTCAGGGATTGGGAAGCCCCTTTACAATTCACACTCCTTAAAACTAGCCCTTAAATCCTCACCCCCTTCTCCTAGAAAACTGTGTACCTTGCTTAAGAAGCAAGCAAGTCCAATTCTTGAGCCTCCCATAGTAAAGGGTCCTTGAGATCACTTCACATCCATCTTAGTATGATCTATCCTTCACAAGTGATTTTCTATATATCGGGTCTCCTCCCATCAATGAAAGTCTGTAAAGAGTAGGAAGCTTTAGTTGTGGTGACAGTGGGCTTTAGCTTCATTATTGCTCTTGACCTAGCAAGTGGCCCTCTAGGACCCCCTGCTAGTTTGAGCAGTAATAGGTCTCAGAGATCAGGATAGACTTGACGAAGCCTCAAACATTGGTATCTGGAAGGCTAGGATGCAATTCCTTTTGGATGAGCATGGCCTATAGAAGTTTGTGACAGCAGTCATAGTTGTACTGGCAAATCCTATCCAGTTCCACGAATATAGGAAGGATATCGCCAAGGCGAAGAGGATGGTTCTTGTTGGAGTTCAAGACCATATTGTCTTGCATATGTAAGAAAATAGTACAACAAAGGAAATGTGGGATGTCATTATGAAACTATACCAAAATCCATTAGAGAATTGTAAAATGATTCTCAAGGAGAAGTTGAGGACCACAAAGATGCAAAAGGGTGAAGGTCGGACTCCCTACCTCACCAATATTCAGAATGTCCGAGATGAGCTAGCAGATGTAGGTGAGAAACCAGAAGACATTAAACTTGTGTGATTAGCTCTGAATGGGTTTACCAAAGAGTGGGCAACGATTGTTCAAGGGATCGTTGGACAAGAAAAATTGCCAAATTGGGAAAGTCTTTGGAGTGACTTCACACAAGAGGAACTAAGGCTCAATCTTGTCTAGGGTACTACTAGCAGCATTAGCAAAGGGTCGAAGGTTGAGAAGGAGGAGGAGAATGTAGCCCTTGCCAATAAGGGAAAGGCGAGGAAAGGTCCCAACTGAGGACAAAACTCAAAAGAAGGCGAGAAGAAGAAAAAGGACCTGTCGAAGGTCAAATGCTTCGAATGTGGTGAGTTTGGTCACTACGTCACCCAATGTCTCAAGAGAAAGAAGGACAAGAAGGGAAAGCAGCAGACAGCAGCTTCAACAAAGATAGATGAGTTGACTTCCAAGTTGGAGGAGTTTACATTGATGGCGGCTATACCTCCATATCGGGTAGGAGAGTTGCAAATCAGGCAAGGTCTATGGAAGAGTAGCAACAATCGCCGCATACTCATCTCATGGATCATCACCTTGGATACGAGGGCCCATAGTATTCAGTAGCGGGAGGATCAAAATGTCAACAAGGCTTAGTCAGATCTTGAGAGACAGTCCAGAGCTAGTTGTAGTCAAATACTAGAGGGGCCTAAAGATAGTTGGGTGCAGTCAGATACTCAGTAGACAGAGCAGAGCTAGTTGCGGTCAGAGCCTCAAGGGATAGTTGCAGAGGCCAGTTTCAGGGACTGTAGATCAGTTCTCGGTTACAACAGCTAGAGCAGTAGCAGTAGCATGAGATCAGATGCAACACAGGAAGTGATAGCAGCATTGCAGTGTCGACAGCAGTGCAGATGCAAAGTGGTTTAGCTACAGGGATAACAGGTGAATCAGAGTATGCACAATATCTTGGTGGACAGTGACAGTATGTTGTAGATGTCAGACACCAGCAACGTGGTCTAACTACAGAAGAGAGATGTTGGTGTGGAGAGAACACCTTCCTCGCTAATAGGGAGTGTTAGTTTCTTATTGATTTGGTAGCATCGGCCAGGTGCTCTAGTCTCGATTTGTGTCTAAGAGGCTAAGGAACACAATATCTCCAAAACCCAGTCTCAATTTGTGTCTAAGAGGCTAAGGAACACAATATCTCCAAAACCCAGAAAAAGGTTCGCGAGATAAGCTTGTGAAACACCTTAATTAAATTAATTAGCCATCATTTAAATATTTCCCAAGTCTAACTTAAAAGTGGTTAATTAAAGTGTATTAATTAAGGAGATTGATTTATGCTCTAGAGTCTTCTAGAAAATAACAAGGATCAAGTTTGAGATGATCTTAGCTATTGATGAGGATCTAATCATGGTCATTGGTGCTTCAATGAGAGATTACAAGAGCAAGTCAATGGGATGGAGAGGAACATAAGAGGGGAGCAAGTTACCTTGGCAGATCGAGCTATCCAGTTGTCGTGATTCAGCATGCAAGTGAGTTCGAGCCAGAGAAGGATATCATCAGTGATTGAGGGAGCAACAGAGGATAATTCCGGAGAGTTTCCTAACATTTTTCTAGTGCCAAAGAGGCAGGAAAAGGGAGGCCGAAATATTCTACAGAGAGGTCGAGAAGCCACTGCGAGCAGCCAAAAACCCCAGTGAGAGTTGCCTGAGAGAGGTTGTTTTAGTTGCGAGAGGCTGGGAAATTCATCCAGAAGGCTGAACGAATTTTACTAGAGGCAGGGGGAGGCAGAACGGCTCACCAGGAGCCAGCTAGCAGGTAGTGTGAATTGTTTCCAAGCCAGTAGTGCACATTTCCAGAAGGCAGAGCAAGCAAGCCAGAGGGAGAAAATTCTCTCCCAGAGATTTTGCCAGATTATTTGTCGGAGGACTGCTAGTGAGGCATCCATATTATTGTGCTCTCCATATTTTGATGCATAATAAAATAAACCTTCATTTGTTGCACCGGTTTTCCCTTTTGGGTTTTTCCGTAGACGTTAGTCCAAAAATATTGGTGTTGATTTTTATGTGTGCGCATCTATTTCTCAGTTCCTAATTTTATTTTCTACGGCGTTTTTATGGTGAAGATTGCAATTGTGAATTATTCGTTAATTGACGTAAACAATTAAAATGATAACAGTTAGGGGAATAATATCCAATAATTGCAATCAAGGAATCTTCACACCTCGAAGTCCATTGAAATTAGTTTAGAGTTTCACTTGAAACCCTTAAGTCAGAATAGAATGCTCAAAAAATTAGTCCATCCTCCTTTTATAATTCTCCCCATGCTTCTAGACTTCCTTTTTCTACTATTATTTTATTGGTGGGGGCCATTTTCCACTAAATAAATTTTGCCGCCATTTTAATAAAATAATATTTTCCACCCTTTTCCAATAAAATAATGTTTTTCCACCATTCTTCAATAAAATATTTGCCGCCATTTTCCAATAAAAATATTTTGCCACCATTCTCTAATAAAATAATATTTGCCCCCTTTTATTAATTATAATTGACCCTTTTATCTAATGTCAACAAAATTGGGCAACTCCTTAGTAATTTCCGGCACTCACAAAATTCATGGATATTACACAAAACCTCTACACACATCAACTAATCTACCCATACGTATGAGCTCAAGTCTCGTCTCTACGCACATGTGAAAATAGAAAGACTATGTTGAGGCTATAAGAGTTTGGCCCTCACTCGATTTCTTTTGCTCGGATATTGAATCACTACAATCTGCTAAAACCCTCGACTCTTCCTTCACTAATCTGACACACACTGCTTATGCACAACTGAATTGCCACCAACTCACTCTATCTCTTATAACTTCCATCTCAACCTTGATCGCCTTCTCAACCACTAAGATTAAATTGTAATCAAGGGCTAAGATTAAATCATAAGTTAATTTAGGAATTTTTAATATTTCTTAACCTTAGGAAATAGTTAAATAATTAATATTCTGCTAAAGTGGTTGTCTTGTGGGTTCTTCTGTTGCCCTTACCACCTAGGCAAGCAAAACCCTTCCTTCTCTACTCCAATCAACAAACTTAAGGAGACTTATGGATAAAGGAGATCCCCAAGGGTTGTTTCAAGTGTTTTCAAGTCAAATTCAAGCCAATTTTCAAGTATTCTTCACCAAATCAGCTAGCAATTAGCATTGGAGAGAGGCCGACCCATCATTCGAGGAAAGTAAGCAAGGTCAAGGAGGTCATTCAAATTTCAAGGTTCCAAGCACTCCTAAATTTATTTCAAGACAAATCAAGAGAGAATCCAACGGAATGTTTCAACCTCAAGGAAATATTATTTCTTCTATGATGATGTCACTTTATTTATTAAGGGTTTTATGACCAATTTTTGAGCTTGGAAAGTCATTCCCATGCCTCATGGAAGTACCTTCACTTATGATATAGGCATGGGCCTTCATTTAAGGCATATACGGAAGGATAATAAGCTTTATTTGAGTCTTTATTGGAGGTAATTTTTTTGCAGTCATCCACCTTTTTTGTAGTCGTTTGAGCCTTCTATACGTTGAAGTCATGTTTTGGAGCACCAAATGACAAAGACAAATTCAAGGAACATTGCAGTGCAATCACAAGTGGAACATTTTGTCATTTAGGGTCAAATCATCGCCACTTCGCCGCATCGATGTAGCATTTTTGCCTCTATTGGGGTTTTACTCAATGTAATTTTGAAAATTCAATTATTCTTGACTTAGCTTCCAAGCATTTTGTGGATGGAAAGTCACTTATTTTGTGGGAGACCAAAGAGGAATTTTTGAAAAGCTTTATATATAAATATAGGCCTTCTCCTCCTTGGCAAATCATTGTGAACTTGTTGAGCTATATAATACAATGTGAATCTTTTCATGGGACAAAAGGATTTAGACATGAATTCTCTTCTCTTGTTCGGTTGATCAAATTTATTTCAAAGGCAATTTTTTGAGCAACACAAAGTTACTACAAGGCTAAGCAAATCGATCCAAGAAGTCTTGGAAGAGGTGGTCTAGGTTTTATCTCACACTTTTCCTTAATTCATACAAGGCACTGTTGTTCTTTTTTGGACAAGATTAGCTCTCCCATGTAGGTTAAATAACCTTATCTTCATAATTGTTGATCTCTTGGTCAGAGGATGCATTCCTTAAGAAGCCCTCACAGTAGGATTTTGTATCTATTTCTTGTCTTGTTTTGATGCTAGTGTCGTATCCATGGTGTTAAAATCTTAAAGTTCTATGCAAAAATTTAAAAATTCTTTGCAGAAATTTGAAAGTTCTATGCAGAAAACTGAACGTACATTGCAAAAAAATGAGTTTTCTATGTTGTTGCAATTACTTAGAATGCAAATTTCTTCTTCAAAACTTTTCAGATCAGCAATTGTAGATAGAACATAAACTTCAGGATCATATGAAGGCAGCCAAACACAAATATAAGACACAGAGAGTTAGGTACAATGACTAGGAAAAAAACCACAAGGGGAAAACCCAAATGATTCTTCTTTCATTAGATTTCTTCAATTGTTCAGTAGAGTACAAAGAGAGAGAGAATGAGAATGAATAATGTCACCA
Source organism: Pinus taeda (assembly GCA_000404065.3). Lineage (NCBI taxonomy): Eukaryota > Viridiplantae > Streptophyta > Pinopsida > Pinales > Pinaceae > Pinus > Pinus taeda. The sequence continues at coordinate 121,427 of APFE031448239.1, read as the reverse complement.
ATGCCTAATCAACTTGTAGCTGAAGTACTCTTACTCTTTGCTTGAAGATCTCTTTCTCTTGATCAGATCTTGTCCTTCACACTTACTCTAGCTCTTCCCTTGCTCTTAATCTTCACTTTCTTTCACACTTCTCTTGCACACACTCAACACTAGCTCTCCTTCTTCAAAATGAACATGCTACTCTCAACTCTCACTTGCTATTGCTTAAATAGATGAGAAGAGAAAAAGAATTCATGCCTTGAGCCAATAATAGGAGAATCGAATTCCACGAAGGAGGAGTTACTTGAGGAGAAGTGTAACTCATCCCAAGAATAGAGAGAGAGGTACACCTGCCTTGACGAATTACAATTCAAATTAGGGAGAGAAAGAGTTACACTTAGACATGAGAGAATATTTGGTGAGAGTTACAAATCGGATTGAATGAGGGAATTACAAGTGCATTTAATGAGAAGGAGTTACACTTTTTTCATACATTGAATTAGTGAGGGAGAGTTACATTCTCTTAAGTGTGGCGTTATTATTTTATTCCAAGAGAGAGGTTCGATTTCCAAAGTAAGAAATTCTCAATTTAATTTACATATTCCATGAGAGAATTCATTTTTTATTAAGCCATTAAAGGTAAATGAATTTAGACTATTTTATAAATAATAGTATCATAATAATAATAATACTAGTAAGGATAAATATATTAATTCTTGACTTGTATAATCAGGATTGATTTGATTTTAAAGTGGATTTCATATGTCAAGATCATCCTTGATCATTTAGACATGACTTTCTATTTTTGGAAAGTCACTTCCAAATTGAGATGTAACTTATTTTATGAGAGATTCTTCAGCGTAAAGCACATAAAATTTCATTTGTCGATGCATTTCGAACCAACTAGTGTGGTTCATCGTCAGGACAAGTTGAAGAAATACATCCAGCTTAGCAATGTTAAATAGTTTGAGCAGAGTCTTCAAAGGCTAAATTTGATTAACAACTAATTTTTGACTTAGTCAAATTTTTATTTATTAATTTAATATTATTATTATTATTATTATTATTTATTATTATTATTTTATGGAAAAATTAGTAAATTAGGTAAAAATATAATAAATAAATAAATAATTTTAATGGTTAGTTTAAAAGGTAATTTATTTTATTTAATTTAAATTATTATTTAATTAATTATTAATATATATATATTTATATGTTATAATTAAAAATATAATATTAGGTTGTTAGGATTAATAAAAATATTGGACCGACCTAACTTAAAAAATAAATAAATAAATGAATAAATAAAATAAATATAAATATAAAAAATATAAAAATATAAATAAAATAAACTAATAAAAATAAAAATAAATAAAAATATTATATATAATTAGTTAAGAAAGTAGAAGGTAAAAAAATAAATAAAAAATAAATAAATATAAATATAAATATAAAAATATAAATATAAATAAATTAAATTAAATAAACTAAATAAAAATAAAATAAAAAAAAATTATAATATATAAATTAGTTAAGAAAAAAAAATAATAATAACAATAATAAGTTTAACTAATTAATTAAAAAAAATAAAAAATATATATATATTATATATATAATAAATACAATAAATAAAATAAATAATATATAAAAAATAACGAGAAACTTTAACTAGGAAGAGAGGACAAGGATAGGAAAAGAGGGCAAGGATCCAGCAACTGCTTATCTTCCATCCGTCTTCTCTATTGAGATTGTTCGGTCTCTTCTCAATCTCAAGGGCTTCCCTAAATTTTCGGTGATGGAACTGTGAAACCCTAGCGATAACACTCGCCTCCTTTATGCAAACATGATGTTTGGTACTCTCAGCATGCTCAGCTAAAGCGGAAGACTTGGTCCTCCTATGCTTAAGGTCAGCTGCATGCTCACTAATCCTTTGATTAATGGAGCGTCTCACCAATATAGGGGGTCCCACAGGAACAAGGAATAATATAAACCCCTTTCATGTCCTTAGGGTCGATAGGATCTTTTACAGACCTGAGGGATTTACGAATGGTGTTGAGGGGTCTAAAAGTTGAGGGGACATTATGCCTCTTAAGAATCCTGGCAATCTTATCAGTGGTCCCTTGAACATACGAAAGATGGACACCTGGGACCCGCTCTTTCGGTTCTCTTTTAGCTGATGAATTTTTGGCAGCTTTGAGGAAGGCTTTCTGTCCCAGGAACTTGCTATAACCATTCTCAACAAAAACATTAAGGAGGTGGGATTTCTCTTTCTCAAAGCTTTTTTCATCAAAGATCCTAAGGGCCCGAGTAGCTAGGGTGTTGAGAACACCCAACTTCTGAGCCGAGAAATGGTGGGAATTCGCATGAAGATACTGTTCCATATGTGTTTTCTTTTGAAACACTTGGTGGGAGAGGGAACCATCACTATTCTTAGAAATAAGAATATCAAGGAACGGGAGGCAACCATTGACTTCTTCTTCTTTAGTGAACTTAATGGCTGACGATTGACAGTTGAGATGATCGAAGAAGAGATCCAATTCCTCTTGGCCATGAGACCAAATGACATTAGTGTCATCTACAAATCTCTTCCAAAGCTTCAGTAAGAGGCGTGTCGAGCTTAGGGCCTTGGATTCAAAATCCTGCATAAAAAGATTAGCTACGACAGGGGAAAGGGGGGAGCCCATGGCAACACCACAGGTTTGCTCAAAGAACTCTCCTTCAAAACTAAAGAAGGTGGAGGTGAGGCAGATCTCCACTAATCGAGCCGTCTTAGGATCAGTGAGGCGGTTGATCACCTCCATGGCCTCATTTATAGGGATGCAGGTGTATAGGGACACAACATCAAAACTAACAAGGATTTCCTCGGAGTCAAGCTTAATGCCCTTGAGCTCATTAATAAAGGAGACAGAGTCTTTGACGAAGGACTCTATACGACCAACTAAGGGCTTAAGTTTGAAGGCAAGGAACTTAGCAAGAAGATAGGTAGGCTCACCAATGGTGTTGACAATGAGCCTAAGGGGAGCTCCTTCTTTGTGGATCTTAGGAAGTCCATAGATCCTAGGAGTTAAGGGATTGCTCTCAATGAGCTTATGGTGCAAGTCACACACAGATTTACAGGATTTAATGGCAAGTGCCACATTCCTAGAAATCTTCTTTAAAGGGTTTTTGGGAAGCTTCTTATAGCTTCCACTGTTATGAAGATGATCCAACATCTTACTGCGGTAATCAGCTTTGTTGAGAATGACAGCCGCCCCACCCTTGTCGGCTTTCAGAACAACGATATCATTATTCTGGTTTAAGGATCTAAGAGCTACCAATTCCTCCTTGCTGAGGTTGCTCTTAGGGGGCTTTGCCTTCCTCAAGATTACTGCACAATCCTGCCTGATAGTATTTTTAATATTATCAGGTAAACCTTTAATCCCGAACTCTATGTCACAAATAATATCCTCCACAGGGATCTTCCTAGGGGCTAAGGCGAAATTTAGCCCTTTACTTAAAACATTAAACACAGAAGGGGAAAAAGAAAATTTGGACAAATTAACAACCTTATTATTACAATTCTTCCTAACCCTAAAATTACCATCTGTAGCACCATCCAACTCATTATTATTATTAATATTAATATTAATATCATTATTACTATTTTATTATTGTATTATAATTAATATCAATATTATTAATGTAGTTATATTATCTTATTATTATTAATATCATAGTTAATTTATAATTATTATAGTTGTAATTATTATTATTATAATTATTTTATTATTAATAATTCATTATTTAATATCATTATTATTAATTAATATCATAATTAAGGTTGTTGATATAGTCCTTATTATACCCAATGTTGTTTTATTATAATCCTATCATTATAATTATAATCATTCACATTATATTTTTATATTATAATTATAATTATGCTGAATTTTACCAAAGGGAAAAAAGGTATTAGGGAGGACAGCGCTATCACCTGGGCTGGCTCTATTAACCAGCGGAGCCAAGTCACCAATCTGCTGATCCGACAACTGAGGGGCAGATCCAACGACCGGAGCCAAGTCATCAATCTGCGAGACAACCGGAGCCACGCCATCAATCAACTGCTCGGAAGACTCAAGATCAATCTTAATGGCCGGATTAGAGGCAGCCCAGGGGGAAGAACCTGAAGGGGGTAATGGTGAACCATCTCCGGGCCCTGAGGAAGAGCTGCATACAGCGCTGACCTCGAGTTTATTTAAGGGAGCCCGCAGATCCGCTTTAAGAAAATCCTTATCCAGCCCACAGAAGGAAGCACATTCCGGTGGATTGGAAACCTGCATATCACAACACCGCGTATCACAACACCGCTCATCACAACCCCGTCCTGGACAACCAGAAGTGGAAACCTGCGTATTACAACCACGTCCTGGATAAAGGATGCAAATAGCGTTGTTCTTCACACTGTCTACCAGAACCCTCAGATCTGAATGGGGGTTATCTTCACGCAGTTGACCATCTGAAATAAGAGGAGAAAGAATTTTACGGAAAGGGTTGGAAGGGACTAGATCCCTATATGCGTACAGATTGGACTGATGGCCACTCTTATTCACGCTGGAGCTGGAGCATACGAGATCTGATGAGGAGAGCAAATCGGCCTTAACGTTATGGACCTGATCTTTATCTGCATACAGATTGGACTGCTGGCCACTCTCCTTCACGCTGGAGCTGGAGCATACGAGATCTGGTCCATGGAGCTGGAGCATACAAGATTGGATCTCCCTATAAATGAGGCCATGGAGGTGATCAACTGCCTCATTGATCCTGAGACGGCTCGATTAGTGGAGATCTGCCTCACCTCCACCTTCTTTAGTTTTGAAAGAGAGTTATTTGAGCAAACCTGTGGTGTTGCCATGGGCTCCCCCCTTTCCCCTGTCGTAGCTAATCTTTTTATGGAGGATTTTGAATCCAAGACCCTAAGTTCGGCACGCCTCCTACGAAGCTTTGGAAGAGATTTGTAGATGACACTAATGTCATCTGGTCTCATGGCCAAGAGGAATTGGATCTCTTCTTCAATCATCTCAACTGTCAATCGTCAGCCATTAAGTTCACTAAAGAACAAGAAGTCAATGGTTGCCTCCCGTTCCTTGATATTCTTATTTCTAAGAATAGTGATGGTTCCCTCTCCCACCAAGTGTTTCGAAAGAAAAGACATACGGAGCAGTATCTTCATGCCAATTCCCACCATTTCCCGGCTCAGAAGTTGGGTGTTCTCAACACCCTAGCTACTCGGGCCCTTAGGATCTCTGATGAAAAAAGCTTTGAGAAAGAGAAATCCCACCTCCTTAATGTTTTTGTTGAGAATGGTTATAGCAAGTTCCTGGGACAGAAAGCCTTCCTCAAAGTTGCCAAAATTCATCAGCTAAAAGAGAACCAAAAGAGCGGGTCCCAGGTGTCCATCTTTTGTATGTTCAGGGGACCACTGATAAGATTGCCAGGATTCTTAAGAGGCATAATGTCCCCTTTACCTTTAGACCCCTCAACACCATTCGTAAATCCCTCAGGTCTGTAAAAGATCCTATCGACCCTAAGGACATGAAAGGGGTTTATATTATTCCTTGTTCCTGTGGGACCCCCTATATTGGTGAGACTGGTTGCTCCATTAATCAAAGGATTAGTGAGCATGCAGCTGACCTTAAGCATAGGAGGACCAAGTATTCCGCTGAACATGTTGAGAGTACCAAACATCATGTTTGCATAAAGGAGGCGAGTGTTATCGCTAGGGTTTCGCAGTTGCATCACCGAAAATTTAGGGAAGCCCTTGAGATTGAGAAGAGACCGAACAATCTCAATAGAGAAGACGGATGGAAGATAAGCAGTTGTTGGATCCCTGCCCTCTCTTCCTAGTTAAAGTTTCTCGTTATTTTTTATATATTTATTTATTTATTTATTTTTTTTATATATATTTTTAATTTAATAATTAATTATATTATTATAAACTAAACTAATTTATATATTATTTTTTTTATTAGTTATTTATTTAATATTATTCATTTATTTTTTTTTTCTTTTATTTTATACTTTATTTTATTTTATTTTTTTATTTTTTTTATTTTTTATTTTATTTTTATTTTTTTACCTTCACTTTCTTAACTAATTTATATTAATATTTTTATTTTATTTGGTTATTTATTTAATTTTACTTAATATAATATAATATATTATATTATATATATATTAAGTTAGGCGGTCCAATTTTTTTATTAATCCTAACAACTAATGTTATAATTTTTAATAAAAACATATTATATATATATTATAATAATTAATAAATAATTAAATTAAATAAATAAATTACCTTTTAATTAACATTAAAATTATTTTATTTATTTTATATTTGACCTAATTTAACTAATTTCCATTAAAAAAATAATAAATAATAAAATAAAATTAAAAATAATAATAATATTAAATTAATAAATAAAAATTTGACCTTGGTCCTAAAGTCAAAAATTAGTTGTTAATCAAATTTGGCCGTTGGAGACTCTGCTCAGACTATTTAACATGCTAAGCTGGATCCGTTTCTTCAACTTGTCCTGACGGTGAACCACACTAGTTGGTTCGAAACGCGTCGACAAATGAAATTTTATGTGATTTACGCCGAAGAATCTCTCATAAATTTGATATGGATCACAGAAGGTTCATCAATTTGAACGGACATGCTTGCAGGTTTCAAAGTTGAAGACAGATCTGGCGTTTCTTAAGAGATGTAGGGACTCCTCCGACATCCCTGTTTTCGCTCATATTAATCATCGCCTTCACACTCCTCAAAACCATCAGGTTTTCCTGAGGGCTAGTTTGGCTTTAATAAGGGTTGAAATTAGCAAGGTTAGAAAATCCCTGAATCAACTCTCTCTTAATCTCATGGGTTTACATCTGACTCTTGCGAGCTTAATTCCTGCCCCCCTTTGGGCCAGAATAGACGTGTGTTCGGCCTTAAAATCTCTTCGGTTAGAAGAGATTCGGAAGCTGAAGTAGGCCTCTAAGTTTCAAAGGTTAGCGCTGAAATCTTCGGACACTGTTTCACACAGTCGTGTCTCTGCGTTTCAGAAGTCTGCGTTGAAGGAGTGGGTGTCTGGTGGATCTTCTGGTTTGGTCCCTCGCTTCAATAACTCTGCAATCATTAACGCTGAGGCCGATCCGCTCTCCTCATCAGATCTCGTATGCTCCAGCTCCAGCGTGAAGGAGAGTGGCCAGCAGTGCAATCTGTACGCAGATAGAGATCTGGTCCATAACGTTAAGGCCGATCCGCTCTCCTCATCAGATCTCGTATGCTCCATCATCAGATCTCATATGCTCCAACTCCAGTGTGAATAAGAGTGGCCAGCAATCCAATATGTACGCAGATAGGGATCTGGTCCCTTCCAATCCTTTCCGTAAAATTCTTTCTCCTCTTATTTCAGATGGTCAACTGCATGAAGATAACCCCCATTCGGGTCTGAGGGTTCCGGTAGACAGTGTGAAGAACACCGTTGTTTGCATCCTTTATCTAGGACGTGGTTGTAATACGCAGGTTTCCACTTCTGGTTGTCCAGGACGGGGTTGTGATGAGCAGTGTTGTGATACGCGGTGTTGTGATATGCGGGTTTCCAGTCCACCAGAATGTGCTTCCTTCTGTGGGCTGGATAAGGATTTTCTTAAAGCGGATCTATAGGCTCCCTTAAATAAACTCGAGGTCAGCGTTGTATGCAGCTCTTCCTCAGGGCCCGGAGATGGTTCACCATTACCCCTTCAGGTTCTTCCCCCCGGGCTGCCTCTAATCTGGCCATTAAGACTGATCTTGACTCTTCCGAGCAGTTGATTGATGGCGTGGCTCCGGTTGTCTCGCAGATTGATGACTTGGCTCCAGTCGTTGGATCTGCCCCTCAGTTGTCGGATCAGCCAATTGGTGACTTGGCTCCGCTGGTTAATAGAGCCAGCCCAGGTGATAGCGTTGTCCTCCCTAATATCTTTTTTCCCAGGTGATAGCGTTGTCCTCCCTAATATCTTTTTTCCCTTTTGTAAAATTCAGCATAATTATAATTATAATTATAAAAATAATAATGTGAATGATTATAATTATAATGATAGGAATTATAATAAAAACAACATTGGGTATAATAAGGACTATATCAACAACCTTAATTATGATATTAATTATAATAACCGATATTAATAATATAATATTAATAATTTATTTTTATTATTATAATATTAAACTATTGATATTAATAATAATAAGGAAATAATAAACTACAATTATAATATTGATATTAATTATTAATAACAATAATAATAATAGTAATGATGATATTAATATTAATATTAATAATAATAATGAGTTGGATGGTGCTACAGATGGTAATTTTAGAGTTAAGAAGAATTGTAATAATAAGGTTGTTAATTTGTCCAATTTTTCTTTTTCCCCTTCTGTGTTTAATGTTTTAAGTAAAGAGCTAAATTTTGCCTTAAGCCCTAAGAAGATCCCTGTGGAGGATATTATTTGTGACATAGAGTTCGGGATTAAAGGTTTACCTGATAATATTAAAAATACTATCAGGCAGGATTGTGCAGTAATCTTGAGGAAGGCAAAGCCCCCTAAGAGCAACCTCAGCAAGGAGGAATTGGTAGGTCTTAGATCCTTAAACCAGAACAATGATATCGTTGTTCTGAAAGCCGACAAGGGTGGGGCAACTGTCATTCTCAACAAAGCTGATTACCGCAGTAAGATGTTGGATCATCTTCATAACAGTGGAAGCTATAAGAAGCTTCCCAAAAACCCTTTAAAGAAGATTTCTAGGAATGTGGCACTTGCCATTAAATCCTGTAAATCTGTCTGTGACTTGCACCATAAGCTCATTGAGAGCAATTCCTTAACTCCTAGGATCTATGGACTTCCTAAGATCCACAAAGAAGGAGCTCCCCTTAGGCCCATTGTCAACACCATTGGTGGGCCTACCTATCTTCTTGCTAAGTTCCTTGCCTTCAAACTTAAGCCCTTAGTTGGTCGTACAGAGTCCTTCGTCAAAGACTCTGCCTCCTTTATTAATGAGCTCAAGGGCATTAAGCTTGACCCCGAGGACATCCTTGTTAGTTTTGATGTTGTGTCCCTATACACCTGCATCCCTATAAATGAGGCCATGGAGGTGATCAACCACGTCACTGATCCTGAGATGGCTTGATTAGTGGAGATCTGCCTCACCTCCACCTTCTTTAATTTTGAAGGAGAGTTCTTTGAGCAAACCTATGGTGTTGCCATGGGTTCCCCCCTTTCCCCTGTCGTAGCTAATCTTTTTATGGAGGATTTTGAATCCAAGGCCCTAAGCTCGGCATGCCTCCTACTGAAGCTTTGGAAGAGATTTGTAGATGACACTAATGTCATTTGGTCTCATGGCCAAGAGGAATTGGATCTCTTCTTCGATCATCTCAACTGTCAATCGTTAGCCATTAAGTTCACTAAAGAACAAGAAATCAATGGTTGCCTCTCATTCCTTGATATTCTTGTTTCTAAGAATAGTGATGGTTCCCTCTCCCACCAAGTGTTTCGAAAGAAAACACATACGGAGCAGTATCTTCATGCCAATTCCCACCATTTCCCGGCTTAGAAGTTGGGTGTTCTCAACACCCTAGTTAATCGGGCCCTTAGGATCTTTGATGAAAAAAGCTTTGAGAAAGAGAAATCCCACCTCCTTAATGTTTTTGTTGAGAATGGTTATAGCAAGTTCCTGGGATAGAAAGCCTTCCTCAAAGCTGCCAAAAATTCATCAGCTAAAAGAGAACCGAAAGAACAGGTCCTAGGTGTCCATCTTCCGTATGTTCAGGGGACCACTGATAAGATTGCCAGGATTCTTAAGAGGCATAATGTCTCCTTGACCTTTAGACCGCTCAACACCATTCATAAATCCCTCAGGTCTGTAAAAGATCCTATCGACCCTAAGGACATGAAAGGGGTTTATATTATTTCTTGTTCCTGTGGGACCCCCTATATTGGTGAGACTGGTCACTCCATTAATCAAAGGATTAGTGAGCATGCAGTTGACCTTAAGCATAGGAGGACCAAGTCTTCCGCTTTAGCTGAGCATGCTGAGAGTACCAAACACCGTGTTTGCATAGAGGAGGCGAGTGTTATCGCTAGGGTTTCGCAGTTCCATCACTGAAAATTTAGGGAAGCCCTTGAGATTGAGAAGAGACCGAACAATTTCAATAGAGAAGACGGATGGAAGATAAGCAGCTGCTGGATCCCTGCCCTCTCTTCCTAGTTAAAGTTTCTCGTTATTTTTTAT
>APFE031448239.1:45753-103296 GCA_000404065.3 Pinus taeda | reverse complement strand
TATTGAATTGAATGCTATTTTAATTTATTATTTTACTAAGGTTGATGACGATTATAATTTCTAGATGATTGATGTGAAATGGTTCAATGATCAATTTATGTTTTTTTATGTTTTTTATGTCTATTTCATCATTCTACATGTTTTTGTTGACATATACGTATCAAAAATTAAAAATATATATATATTTTTAAAAAATCGCTCCGGGATTCGCTCCCAAACCGGGAGCTTCTGAAAATGGTCGCTCCCGCTCCCAAGTAACATTGTCCTGTACTATTGCCCATCACTCTGCTACTGCCACTCCTGCATCTGTATGACAACTCTCTTTGCATCCGTGTCGTTGTTGGTCCTTTCTCCCAACACTACATCTACACTGCAACTCCCTCCGCATCTGTGTTGCTGCTGGTCCTTTCTCCCAACACTGTATCTGCATTGCAACTCCCTCTTCATTCATGCTGCTAAGTCCTAACACACTCATTTCTACTTCTGAAAGGGGTTCTTTACCATCCCCATCTTTTCCCTGAAGTAGTCAATGAGGATATCTGCCACCTGTTCTCCTGTAGGAGTGTAGCTCAACTGTACAGCTCCTCGTTGGACAAAGTGACACCAGATATCAATATGCTTCGACCTATCATGAAACACTGGATTCTCAGAGTTTGATGCAACTCTGATTATCACACATGATCCTGGTCGCCTCCAAATTTCTTCAGAATAGGTTCACTAGCAGTTTTCTAAGCCATATGGCCTCACACAAAGCTATGCTTGCTGTCATATATTTTTCCTCAAATGAGCTCAAAGCCACAGACCTCTGTTTCCTACTGCACCAGGAGGCCATTCTTGATCCAATGTTGAAACAGTACCCAGAGGTACTTTTCCGATCCACTGAACTTCCTACCCAATCTGCAGTAAATCCACTCAACCTGATATCCTTCCCCTTGGTGTATAAGAGCCCATAATCAATTGTTCCCTGTAAACACCTGAGAACATGTTTGGCTGCTGCCCAATGTGCCCTCTTTGGTTCCACCATGAACTGGCTGAGGGTGTTGACAACGTAACAAATATCTGGTCTGGTATTGACAAGATACATCAAGGACCCTATGAGCTGCCGGTATAGGGTGGGATAGACATCCTTGTCTTCTGATGCATCAATCTTCTTCCAATTCGTTGGCATAGCCATAGGTCTACAATCTCTCATCCCAAACCTTTTCAAGATTTTTGTAGCATACCTCCCTTGCCCAAGGAAGATTTCTCCTTTCTGCTGCCAAACTTCCAACCCTAGGAAGTAGTGCATTCATCCCAAATCCTTCATATATAACTCTGTGGCTAGATTCTTCTTGCAGACCTCAATGAGTTTGGATAATCCTGTCAGAAAGAGATCATCCACATATAATACTAAGATAAGTGACTCGTTCTCTAGGACCAGATAGTAGAGATTTGGATCCGCATCACTCTTGACAAACCCTATCTTCTACAAGTAGCCATCTATTCGACCATACCACGCTCTCAGTGCCTGCTTCAGCCTATACAAGGCTTTCTTCAGTTTACATACATGATACTTCTCATGAGTTTCAAAGCCCCTCTGGTTGTTCAATGTATACCTCTTCTTCCATTACCTCGTTCAGAAATGTCGTCTTAACATCCATCTAATGGACCTCCCATCCCATCTAGGCTGCAAGAGATATCACAGCCCTAATAGATGTATACCCAGCTACTGGGGCGAAGGTTTCCTCATAGTCAATCCCTTCCTTTTGAGCATACCCCTTAGCCACAAACCTAGCCTTGTATTTCTCAGCACTGTCGTCCGCAACATATTTGACTTTGTAGATCCATCTTGAACCTACCACAGATCTGTCTTGAGGCCTCAACACCATTATGGAGTTATACTCCTCTACCATTGCATCTAGCCGGACTTGATGTTGAGCTGCCTCCTTGAAACTGGCTGGCTCTCCATCCTAAGCTACTATTGCCTGATATCTGTCTGGTTGTTTTCGCTCACTCTTATTGTTCCTTGGCTCACCGATGAAGTTCTCTGCATCATGCAGAATCTGACGAAGTTCCCTGCTAGATCTCCCTCTACTAGCAAGTGCTTTTGTTCACTCCTCCTCCTCCTCATCCTGAGAATCTTCCCGACCTGAGGAAGAATTCTTCACTTTTGTTTGTTGAAGAGGCATGACCAATGGATCCTCTTTCGACTGCTCCTTGAAAGGCATTCACGAGATCTTCTAAAAGCTTTATCCTCCATGAACTTTAACATCTCGTCGTACTACTACCTTCCTGCTCCCTAGAAGATAGATTGTGTATGCCTTAGCGTTCTCGCTATATCCCACCAGATATACCTTTTCTACAATCTGATCCAGCTTCTTCCTCTTTTCTTCGGGTATGCAGCAATATGCTAAACTCCCAAATATCCTGAAATGACTGACATTAGGCGTCTTCCCAGTGAAGACTGTCTCTGGAGTAATTTTGCCCAATGCCCAATGAGGAGTCCTGTTTTGAACGTAAACAGTTGTGTTGCATGCTTCCGCCCATAGGAATTTCTGCATATCATGATCATACAGCATGGCCCTAGCTGCTTCTACAATAGTCCTGTTTTTCCCATCTGCCACCCCATTCTACTCCAGATTGTAGGGAGTTGTCCACTCTCTTTTGATGCCCTCCTTACCGCAATAATCAGTGAAGTCCTTATCGACATACTCTCCACCATTATCTGAGTGCAAGACTTTTATTTTCTTCCCAGTCAGATTCTCCACCAGAGTCTTGAACTCCTTGAATCGACAGAAAACCTCATCCTTGGTTTTCAGAAAATAAATCCAATTTTTCCTTGAGTGGTCATCAATGAAGGTAAGGAAATACTCGGCACCGCTGAGAGCTTTAATGGACATAGGTCCGCAAATATCTAAGTGTATCAATCCTAGTACACTCTTGGCCTTGTGTTTGCTCCTAGGAAAAGTCGCCTTGGCATACTTTCCTAGAGAGCATCCCTTGCATCATCATCTTGTTTCAGGGCTCCTGTTACAGTGCTCCTGAGAATTCTCAGAGCTCCATGGTGCAAGTGACCCATCCTTTTGTGCCATAGTTCGTTCAAGTCCTTGTCCACATGACTGCCTATTAGTGCCATTAGTGGTTCTAGTTGTAATCTATACAACCGATTACTTTTGATCCTGATCTGCACTTTCTTTTTCTGGCTCAGGTGTTTGACGTATACATTTTCCTTGATGAAGTAGATGTCGTAGCCCGTGCCTTGAAGTTGTGACACACAAAGTAAGTTCATCCCCAATCCTAGTACATGCAGCACATTTGTGGCACGGAACCGCTCTCTCGATTCTGTCTGAAAAACTATGGTACCCTTTCCTACTGGAGTACACTTTGCCTTGTTCCCCATGGTGATCTAAAAGTTCATCTTCTCTTCTCGATATTTTGAGAAAAACTCCCTGATTCCCATCATATGCCATGAGGCTCCACTGTCTATATACCATACTTTTGATGATGCAACACTAGTCATGCATGCCACTTCTTCTTCCAGCCTGGAAGCCAACATAGAGAAATCGAAATCTCTTTCTCTTGTACATTTGTGGCACGGAACCGCTCTCCTAATTCTGTCTGAAAAACTATGGTACCCTTTTCTACTGGAGTACACTTTGCCTTGTTCTCCATGGTGATCTGAAAGTTCATCTTCTCTTCTCGATATTTTGAGAAACACTCCCAGATTCCCGTCATATGCCACGAGGCTCCATTGTCTATATACCATACTTTTGATGATGCAACACTAGTCATGCACGCCACTTCCTCTTCTAGCCTGGAAGCCAACGTAGAGAAATCGAAATCTCTTTCTCTTGTGCAATCTTCTGAAAATCTGCGTGAGTCCCGTGAGGTGGATGCCACTACATTGTGGTCTCAACCCATAACTGATTTTCCCTTTTTGTATCTGATTACTCGCTCTGATACCATGTGAAAATTCTATCACTGCAGCAACTAATTTATTTTTCCTACTTATTTCACCATAAGTTATTCATGAAATTACTTCAATAAACATTAAAATAAATACTGCTACAGATATCACACCATAATACAGAAACAAACATATGCACAAGAATCAACACATTGACACAGTTATTTTGGACTAATGTCCCCGGAAAAACCCAATGTGGGAAAACCGGTGCAGCAAGGGAGGATTTTATTATTCAGCAATTTTTTAGTACAACAAGGTGCCAAACTAGCTTACCCACAGATAGACAAATTTTCTAGCACTTCTTCTGAACCCAGCATCAACCCTACTGACCTCTGCGTGACCTGAAACCCTCTGCGTCAGCCTGTTGAGACTCTGCGCAACCTCTCTAGCCTTTTGTGTCACTCCTACAGCCTCTGCGTGGATGACGCAAGCCCTACTGACTCTGCGCAGTCTCTGTTGCCTCCACGTGGTTTCCTCTGGCCCTGCGTCTGCCTTTTCTACCTCTATGCTGATCTCCCGTCTCTCTGTTCCGTACTTGTTGCCTCCTAACTGCTCTCCAGACCACTCCGCTCTAGAAATTGAACTGACTAGTCTCCCTCAGTTTTTTCTCCAAGTGACTCTCAAGCCTTCTCTTATACTTTTCTCGTTGACAAATCAACAGTCGAGATTAAGTCCTTAATCAACGGCTAAGATTAGATCTGGCTTGATCCATGACTTTTGGACCATTCTAACACAGTTTTATATTAATATTCATTAGTCTTTTATTTTCCCTAAGTTTAGACTTAGGGACTCTATTAAAAATATTAATTATTTTAATATCTCCCAAACATTGTTTAGAATTTGCCCAAACCCTTTCTGGGTATTGGAGATCTCATGTGCTTTAGCCTCTCCACCAATTTTCGTGGCTAGAGCACATCCGATGCTACCCCAAATCAACACTGGTATCTCTATGTGTGTGCATGCTTTTCTTATGTTGCTCCTTTATGTTTCACTGCATTGATGATGGTGATGTTGTTCTTTCTATATAATTGCATATGTTGATGAATAATGGTGTAGATCTGAATAATGTAATGATGATATGGGTTGAACTTAATGTATTAATGAAGAAATGCAATTATCAGAAAAAAGAACAATGTAGCCCTATGAAAAATTAACATTGAGGTACTTGAGAGGTAAAATAGAGTATGCTATGAGGTATCTTGGTGGTGATGGAGTGAAGTTGTAGGTATATATAGACTTAAATTGGGTAGCTAGTGTGGTAGATATGAAGTGTAGCTGAGGGTGTTGCTTTAGTCGTGGATGAACAATGCTTTCCTAGTTCAGTGGAACTCAGTCATCCATGGCACTCAGTTCAATAAAAATAGAGTATATGGCAATGAGTATGGCGAGTTGTGAGGCCATCTGGTTTCACAAGTTAGTTGCAGAATTATTTGGTGAAGAGTTGGAGCCTACATGATATATTGTGATAATAGGAGTTGTATCAAACTCTCTGAGAATCCAGTGTTACATGACAATTGCAAGCATATGGAGATTAGATATCACTTCATCAAAGATAAGTTCCAAAAAGGGGAAGTGAAGCTTCTATATATCTCCACAAATGAGCAAATTGCACGCATTCTCACCAAACTCTTGGTAAAGAGAAGTTTGTGTTTTACAAGAACAAACTAGGAATGGTGGAGAATACCTTCCTTACTAAAAGGAAGTGTTGATGTTTGTAGCTCAGACAAGTATTTCTGCATAGGTCTAAATTTAAGTCATCTAATTGACTCGTGGCTTTAGCAATTACATTAATTATTAAAGTAATTTGTTTTTATGAGAAAAGTTAGTTAATTTAATGAAACTTATTTGCATTAATAAATTGGATAAATCACAGTCGTTGATCTCAAGTGAAACTGAGATACAATCTCAACTCTCAATCACTTTGGAAATTAAGGTTGTTGATTTAGTCATAAGGCTAGGCTAAGAGAGAATACACACAAATGAGAGAAGGAACTATCAGTGATTGGGTGAAGAAAGAATTTCATCCAAGTGCCAGAGAAAACAAGGTGTCAACTCTAGTGCAATCGTATAGCAAACTTGTAGAGGTTGTGCCACACATGCCAGTTCAAGAGAATGCAATGTAGCAACACGACCTCGCATGTGCCACGAATCGCACAACAGTTTTTGCTGAGCAAGGGATTGATCAACCTAATTCAAAGGGTCATATAGCTCATATAGGTGCCCAAAAATTTATCAGAGAATTTCTGAATATTGCTATAGCTTGTATTTTCTCAATGGGCAACTTTTCCCAAGTTGGGAAAGCCCTTGTGAGCATCGAAGAAAAAGTGAATGAAAAGTTGAATTTTGAATGGCAAAATTTTGTATGTGTATTTGTGCTTGAATTTGGCTGTTTGTTGTGTTTCCACTGAAAATTAAAAATTAATTTACTAGTTAAAATCCCTGTAGTACATTTTGTTCAACAAGCCGAAAAGTTAATTAAAATCGGCAAGGAAATTTGCTAGGAAATAATCTATATTTTGATAGGGTTAGAAAATTAACATGACAGATATAAATTATCACGTGGAAGGAAAAAGCTTAGGGTTTGTACTCATTCTTTCTTTGTTAATCCGGTGAGTACTTCATAACATGTTTTGTTCTTCCTCTTGGTTCCTTGGCTGAAGTGTTGACTAATTTCATCAAGTTATAGTTGATTTTGGATGGTGAAGGTGGTATTCCATTGAAACCTTTTATTCTAGACCTTGAATTCCTTGCTGATGTTAATAGGGAGAGGGACCACTCTCCTTTTTGGGGCTAATCTCAAAACCTCATATTTGAAGGAAATAAGCCAACTCCCTTGAGGGTTTTCTTCTTGAACTCATTTGCTGCTTGATTCACCTTGACTCTTTTTCCCTAGTTGGATTTGGCACTGATCTTAACATCCTTCCATCATTTTTCTAAAAACCCTAAAGAAAACTCTAAATCCTGTTTTACTAAGATGACTCTCAATGTCACCTTGTGCTTCATTGCATGGTTTTATTAATCCTAATAGGGAATACCCCATCCAAGCCAGATGAGAACCAGCCTAAAGCAACGAAGGATAGGTTGGCAAGGTGATAGTGGTGACCTTCCTAGAGTTTGCCCTCAGATTCTACTTTATAGATTAGGTCTTTCATCATTATGTACAATTTGGGCAGTAACAAGAGGATTGAGTAGATCTTTGTAATAGTGATGAAAGATTTGGTGCCAAAATAATCACATTCAAGAAAGTACAGCAAAAGAATCCTGTGCAGATTTACGATGCAAATAGATAGGCTGCATTTTAGCATAATATCATGATACTTTTCAATAGCAAAACGTCAAACAGCTGCTTGGCATTGTTGATCTGAATAGAACGAGAAACCTTAGGTTTTGTTTGGTTATAAACTTACAAGCACTACGATTGGGGTTTTGATGAATCATAACCAGAACACATTGACTCTATCATATTGTTGTTTATATTATAGCATTAAAAGAATGTTAAGGAAGAAAAGATTTTCTTTTAGAAAAATAGAATTAAATAGTGTGAATATGTTATTGAGGAGAGTATTGAATTCAATATGTACCAGATTTAATATTTTAATTTGTTAGTTTCACAACCATTTTATAGAACTTGTATCTCAAACTTGCTAGGAAAAAAATTGCTGCAAGGAAGACTTACTGGCCACTAGCAGAAATCTCCACCCTTCCATAGAATCTGACAGGATATATGACATCATGTCTAACAATCTCCCATGGACTGAATTTCTGTTTCACATCAAACAAACAAACAAAGAATATGATAAATTTCCACCCACGTGAAATAACCTTATGAAAAAATTGTACCTGAAAGTAACAAGCAAAAAATCAAACCTCAAGCCAGTCTTCTGCTGATTCTTGTTGGCCCTCCTTTGTGATACGTTGCTTAAATAAACCATATCTATAGCGCAAGCCATAACCCCATGCTGGAAGGTTCAAAGTTGCCATAGAATCGAGAAAGCAAGAAGCAAGCCTACCCAAACCTCCATTACCTAATGCTGCATCTGGCTCCTGAACCAACAGAATATCACACCAAATCAGAATATTGAGTAATGCCTAGTCACAAGCAAAGGAAGCAACAAAGAATCTATGTCTTATTACTTGCTTAAGAGCTTTCCAGAAGACAATGATAAATAACCAGAATGTATCTACATCCAAGGCTTCTTGAACCCCCAATTCTTTGTTATCGAGTAGTGTCCACTCATGACTTTGAGCTAATATAACGTGTGCGATGGAAGCACTTTCAGCTGAAACAAATAGAATAAACTTGTTGTCGCACAGATTGTCACGACAACGCTCAGACCGGGAGATGTCACTTTGATCCCCGATCTCTCCGTTTAAGCTTGTCTCCCGCGGCTAAGGGGGGTAGACCCTGTAGGGAAATGGACGACCAACTGTGAACCAGTTGGATTGGGAGACACGAAGGAACAAGCACTAAATTGATTTGTTTAATTTAATGGACCAGTGCCTTATGGGTTTGATGTTTAAAAGATTACTTACTGAATGTTGTAGAAAAGTAAACCATATAGAGCAATCATTTACATCAAACAACTCGAACGATACAAGATATCCAGTAAATTCACAATGCTTTAACGATGATCTAGCAGTTTTGAAACTTCGAAAGATAAAGTTATACAACCATGTAAATTTGAACATTAATCAGATATCACATTCAAGTAGCAAATCTTCAGAATGATCATTCGTGCATGATAAACATCAATTCCACATCAAAATTTTAGCCTCAGCAAGAAAAATAAAACATGATAAATTCTCGAGTTAAGACTGCATCTAGCAAAAATTTTCCACAATATATTTTTTATGAATTTTTCATGATTTTTAAATTTTTTTATGATTTTTTAATTTTTTTTAACTTTAAATTATTAAAGTCTAAAAAAATCTTATTTTGAATCTAAGAAAAGAAACTATAGAAATCAAAATTAAAATCTAAAAAACCCTAAAGCCTTTTTTATGATTTTTATATTTTTTTATATTTTAAATCAATCTTTAAAAAAAAAAAAAAAAAAAAAAAACTATTGAATCTAAATATCCTAAACATATGCTACGTATATGAAACAAAATAAACTTTTTTTTTTTTTTTTTTTATCAAACCTAAACTAGATGAAACAAACCTAAACAAAACCAAACTTAAATAAAATTCTAAAATAAACTAGATAAAAGAGCTACGTATGCCCAATAAAAAAAACAAACCACCCACGTTTAACCTTACCATTCAACGCATTGAAAAACTTATGCATAACACCTCCCGTAAGGAATAAAACGCGCTTCTTTATAGTTTGCAGGTCGATTAGAGCTTGGCGGCGGGATTCTGCTCGACGGCAGAAGGGAAGGTTGCAGACGGGCAATCTCTTGTCCGACGTAAATCCTTGGCCCGACGTGAATCCTTGGCCCGTCAATCCAAAGCCGTGTTAACCCTGAATCAGATTCATGCTGGAGCTGTGTGTTTGCAGGTGAGAGGACGTAGCACGGAGGAGAAATACCCATGATATGTATCAAAAAAATTCGCGTGCTGGTTATGAGGTCGACGGCGGAGGAGAAATACCCACCCACATCATTTAAAACTGGTGCATGCCCACGGATTATATCAAAAATCTGAAATCGTTTTGTGGTTTTTGAATGCAAGTGCTGGAGTTGAAAGGCATTTTGAAGAGGAGCGGCAGCGTGGACGGAAAAGAGCTGACAGATGAGGAGGTTTTTCGTTGCAGTTTTATGGGCTGGACAACGTGGAGGATAGCGAAAGATAAATGAGTTGGCCACAAGCATGAACCAAATGAGGAGCGGACAGACGCAGGCAGATTGGATAGCCTGGGGATTAAGATTTTAAACTCCTCGGACAACTATTCGAACCCCCAGAAACTGATTATTAATGAAACCAATGTAAGAAAATTTTCCAAATCTGAAAACCCCTAGCCAGCAGGGCAACGACCCTGCAAAACTCAACTTTGCACCTAAAATTTATCTCAGACCTGCAAATTGAAAACAAAATTCTGGAAAGTATATGCAAAATTTAAAATGAAACCCTGCAAACCGATTAAAAATTTCAAAATTATAGCTCCACAAAGCCAGATTTGTCAGTTATCATCAAAATATTTTTTAGAACTTCAGATTGCTAATAAAATGCTTGGGAAATCTCTCATGCAAATAATAAAACAAACTAAATGATTAACCCAGGATCAAAACTAGCTGGGCTCTGCAAGAAATGCTTGCGGGAGTTGGTTGGTTCAGCCGAGAACTTCCCCAAACACCCACTGATCTTCTTCAACAAGATATTCCTGCACAGCTCACTTTAACCATCAATAAAGAGAGGAAAAACAGTACTAGATCTCCAATGCAATAGAGATACCTGCCATTACTCCAGAAACCCTAATACCATTCAAACCCTAGCAAGTGAACAAGATACCTATGCTCAACAATACTCTTCATTAAGCTGTTATTAATGGCTGAAAATTAAAATATGCAGCAAATGAAATAGCTCCACAGCACTTCAAGAGAGTAACACCAGCAAGATTTCAACCCCAAGTCTTTCTTCATTAGCACCAGAAAAGTTTACAAGAGAGCTTCTTCAGCACAAAACTCAGAGATCCCAATATGATCTCAAATGACCCCTAGGACCCTATTTAAAGAAAAAATTCCCAACGGCTAGTTTGAGTGATCCACGTTAAAACGATCTCAACCGTCGATGAGGATCAAGATATCTCTTAATCTCATCCGTCGAATTTTAATGCATTAAAAACTTGAAATTCTCAAAATATTATTATTTTATATTTTTTTTAAGTTTTTTTCTTTTTTATATTTTTTATTATTTTTTATTTTTTATTTATTATTTTTTATTATGGATCGTCAAACTCAGCCTTTGGAAAAATTTCCCTAGGACCTAGGACTTAAGACCCATGAGGGGATTAAAACATTTCCTAACCCTCAAGACACTTTACATCATGACTTTTACAATTTTTACATCTTCAAGGGGGTAAAGCCCTTTGACATAGACCACTCAGTTCTGCGACCAAACATAATCTAGCAGATTAACACACTAGGATTCTCCTAAGACTCTTATGACAAAATTCATTTCGGCTTTGGGGTCATGTTGAAGGAAAACTCTGCCGATCATGGATCGGTGAGACGAAAAACCTTCCGGAATGCAGATTATCACTAGAAAATTAGGTCCACCTAGGCAACTTACATACATGACTCAATTCTGCTAAGATTATTTATAATTCAAAATGCAGACTGGGGTTACAACTTAATATGATCAAGGTTGATGATGACTGTCGAATGGCACGGACATGTCGATCAAGCGCTATCCCTTTTTGCGAAGAAAATGGGGGGTACTGCTATGGGTAGTTGACACGCAGCGGTCAACATCTGGCTCTACTTGGGGACACATTGTTGCACTGTAGGAATGTGAGAATCCAGAATCTGCACCCACGCAACACACAGCAGAAATAAGTAGCGTCCATTCAAAAATCATCATATAACATTTAAGCACAATGAAAGATAAAAGCTCTTCATTTATTAACTATCTAGTAACATGAAAAGTAAATCTAATCCTAAAACAAAAACAAAATGCTGAAATGACGAGTAAGGTTAGAAATACAGGGGATGCCCCATGGCATCAGATGTGTTCAATATAGTGTATACTGAGCATTTGCCTGCTTTCAAGCAAATTTGTCGGCTGCTTGTCGGATGTGCCATGTCCAATTCTACATATGGTAGGACTTTTTCCTATCCGAAAATCAAGCTGCTCGCGGCCGTCTGATGCATCAAATCTTCTTCTCATTTTCTTTCTCTTGCGCTTTTTCCTTGTGGCAGGGTGGATTACTGATTATACAGAACTTTCTGTTTCAAAGCTCTTAGATGAAGTATGTAAGATATGCGTGACATGTCTTTCTTCATCTTGCATTTGATCTTTGTCGTTTTTAAGTTTATCTGGATCACCTTCGATTAACCACCTTTCAATCGAACTAATGACCTCCTCATAATAAGATGGAGCTTGTTGCAGCAAATGAGAAGGCTCCTGATCTATTGATGTCTCCTGGTTTCTCTCATCCTTAATCTGCTATTGAAATTTATGTACCTGTATTGTAATGGCATTTATCTAGCATTTAACTTGCATTTCTCTGTAGGGTTACTCATATAATAATTAGATATTGCCTTTCTTCACAATATAAACATGAAGATGTCAAGATGTGTCTATTTGCCTTTTCTTTAGAGGGTGATGCTTTCAATTGGTTTCATAATTGTCCTGAGGATTCTTTCACTTCTTTACAAGACATCATCAATGCTTTAAAAGATAGATATGAAGATCAAGGTGGCTCGCCTTGTGCTGTAGGAATTTACAGGGTAAGTTCCTCAGACAAAACACCAAAGGACACCGCTCACAAACAAATCACAGATCAATACACCAGTGTTGTTGACGTGGTTAAAACCCTCAAAGAGGGAAACAGTCCACGGCCTGAGCCAACGCTGCCACTTCAGACAATTTATTAATAAAAGAATGAAAATTTATATAAGCTTCTCTCATGAACGGTTACCCTACAAACGACCCTCCATGCTCTTTAAATAGAGATCATGGACCAATCGAGTGTTAAGACACAGATCAAGTGTCGGTAATACCGAGGAGAGAATGAATTGTCGGATCACTACATACCGTGACGATCAAATTGTAAGTTACAAAAGTACATGGTAAAGAAACACACTTTACCTAACTCTACACTAGACCAAGTTATACTTAACTATTTCCTATGTGTCGGAATATCCTAACATCCCCCTTTAAAAACTTGGGATAGGATTGAAGGATGTACAAATATGACACAATAGGAGAAGGAAGGAGGCATTAGAGCCTATCCCCCCTTAGTGACAACTTCCTGAACTCCAACCATGATTCGAAGTTTAGTAAACTTTGCCTCTGTGAGAATCTTTGTAAAGATGTCTACAACTTGATCATCTGTTGAACAATCTTGCACTTCAAGAACATGGTCGTGAATGAGCTCTCTGATGAAGTGCATGTGCAGTTCAATGTGTTCGTTGTGCTGATGTTGGATTGGATCTTTGCATAGTTGAATGGCACTTTGATTATCACACCAAAGTGTAGTCAAATGCTACTGTTGAAAGCCAAACTTTGACGGGATCTGACGAATCCACAGGGCTTCCTTACTAGCTTCTACGGCACCACGATACTCTGCTTCTGCTGAAGAAAAAGAAATGGCACTTCGTTTCTTGCAAGCCCATGTAATAGGTCCTCAACCAAGAGAGAACACATAACCTGCAGTAGACTTCCAATCATCAAGGTCACCAACCCAATCAAAATCAGTGAAACCAACCAATAGAGGAAATGCTTCTACACTATAATGAATCCCAAACTGAATTGTTCCTCGAACATAATGAAGTATTCTTTTAGCTGCTTTCCAATGACTTTCATGTGGGTTTTGCATAAATCAAGCAATAAGGCCAACAACAAAGGAAAGGTCGGGACGAGTATGGTTCAGATACAAAAGTTTTCCTACAAGTTGACGGTATAAGGTAGCATCAACTTCAGGGGAAGTACAAGTGACTGAAAGTTTGGCTCCAGACTGAAAGGGAGAAGGGGCTGGCTTACAGTCTTCCATGTGAAAATGGCATAGAAGATCACAGGCATACTTGGACTGGGAAAGGGAAATACCTTCCTTGGATTGCAAGACTTGAAAACCAAGAAAATAATGTAAGTGTCCTAAGTCTGTCATTTCAAACATCTTTATAAGGCTGGATTTCACATGGTTTATAAGGTTGGGATCACTACTAGTAAGGATAAGATCATCAACATAAAGAACAAGAATGATAAGAGACTTGTCCACTTTCTTGGTGTAGACAGTATTGTCAGAATGACACCTAGAAAAGTCAGTTTCTAAAAAGAAGCTATCCATTTTGGCATAGCAAGCCCGAGGAGCTCGCTTGAGACCATAAAGGGATTTCTTAAGCCGACATATAAGGCTGGAGTTTGTTTGTATAAAGCCAATAGGTTGTTCCATATAGATTTCTCATTGCAACTCCCCATGCAAGAAGGCAGATTTAACATCCATCTGATGGACTTCCCATTTGAAAGAGGCAGCAAGGGAAAGAACAAGGCGGATAGAGTTCATTTTGGCAACCAGGGAGAAGGTTTCAGTATAGTCAATGCCTTCAACTTGTGAAAACCCGTAGCAACAAGACGAGCTTTATGTTTATCAACTTTTCCATCTGGTCCATACTTGGTTTTGTAAACACATTTGCATCTAACAAGTTTTCATCCCTTTGGTAGAGGAACAAGATCCCATGTATCGTTTGCCAATAATGAACAATATTCTTCATTCATAGCTGTGTCCCAATCTGGATGGCCTGAAGCTTTTGCAAAGGGGTCAAGATCATAATTCGTTGAAGTTTGAGCTAGTGAAGAAGAGGCTCTATCAAACTGAGAATGTGTACGTCGTTGATTTGTAGGATCACCGGCAAGAGCGCCTGCTGCATCCTGAGTAGCACAGACCCATTTTGGAAGGTGAGGAGCTGAAGGAGGATCCTGAGAAGGTGGGGGAGGATTGTCATCCTCGCTTTCATCATCTAAAGAAGAAATATTTTCAAAAGTAGAAGAGATAGAGAGAGGTGGCACATCCGCCGAACTAGGTTGGTAGGCCAATATATTTTCAGCAAACTTTACATATTTTCTAATGATAACATTTATGGACTTAAGTGGAATAAGTCTATGCCCTTTGACATCTTCAAAATATCCAACAAAAATACATTTTTCACTCTTAGTTTCTAAAGCTTTATGTTTCTCATCTGGAATATGGGCCCATGCTTCACTTCCAAAAACACGAAAATGACTTACATCTGGTTTAATTGAGCTCCATGCTTCTTCCGGAGTGATATTCTTTAAAACCTTAATAAGAGTGCGATTTATTATGTAATTTGTACAGCTAATTGCTTCTTCCCAAAAATTAAGACTAAGTCCTTTAGATTGAAGCATCCAATTAGCCATTTCTTTTAAGGTGCAATTATTCCCTTCAGCTACACCATTTTGTTGTGGAGTATATGGAACAGTATGTTGCATTTGAATTCCATTCTCAGTGCAAAAGTTGATGAATTTGTTGTTAACATATTCTCCGCCATTATCAGATCTTAGCTTAAGAATTTGATGTCCAAATTGTTTTTCAACAAAGACCTTAAAGGCCAAGAACATGTTAAATACTTCACTCTTGAGTTTTAAAAAGTATACCCAAGTGCGTATGGAGAAATCATTAATGAAAGTTAAGAAATATTTGTAGCCAAAGAATGAAACAACTGGAAATGGACCACATAAATCACTATGCACAAGCTGTAAGGGGCTGAGGCGTGCCAAGAGGCACGTTTTTCAAAACTATCCCGATGATTTTTTTCGAGTACACATTCGAAACAAACACCATCTCTGCAAAATACTATTGGAAGACCTGTCACCATATTTTCTTTACGTAGATTCTGAAGGGAGCGATAGTTTAACTGACCAAATCGCTCATGCCAAAGTTTGCTCACTTCATCATTAAAGCAACAGATACCGAGGGAAGATTTGATGACCCAAAGTTGTTAAACTTATACAACCTTGTAGAATCATTAGCAATGCCAGTGGCTAAACTCTGTCTAGGATCTCTTAGGTCCTTAATTACAACATGGTGTGGTGAAAATTCAACGATTTTACCTTCACCTGAATGAGTTATCTGATATACAGATAGAAGGTTGCAGGATAAGTTTGGAACACATAATGCATCATTAAATTGACCATTGTCTATATGAATAGTTCCAGTCCCTACAACACTAAGAGATCTATTATCACCAACATATATATTTTTGGTGTTACAATCATTTAAAGAAGATAACATGGCTTTATTTTTGGCCATGTGATAAGAAGCTCCAGAATCAATGAGCCATTCATGAGAATGAGAGGAAGAAGAGACATTTAATGCATATGCAGACCGAGATTCTTGACAACCACATGCAGAAAGTGCCATTCCTGAAGATGAATTTGAAGAGTTCTCCAAATGGATGTTATGCTTCTTCATTGCTTCTTCAAACACTTCCATCTTCTTAAAGCATTTAGATTCTAAGTGGCCATCTCGATTACAAAAGTTGCAATGTCTATCAGTCTTCTTGCCTTTGTTTTTATTTGCCTTATCATTATGGTGAAATGATCTTTCATTTTGAGGCGGAAATTGCTTAGGACCCTTGTTTGGTTTAGGACCATTCTTTTTAGGATATGACTTCTTAGGATTCTTTGAGTTTGGTTGCTACTGGGCGATTAACGCTTTCTTAGAAGAGTTTCCAAGATTAAGAAGACCAAGGTGTAAGAGTTTTTCTTGTTCTCTTATTAAAGAATCAAAAAAAGCATCAAAGGAAGGGGGCTTGTAGCCATGTCCTTGAGAAATGAAGGCTTCTCTTGTAGAATGGAAGGTGGAAACAAACACAGAGTAGGGTGGTCCCAACTTAGTAAGAATGCAATAGATAAGGGCATTGTCTTCTTTCTTAACTTTAACACCTTCCAAGAGAAGTCTAATGGTCTTGAACTTGGACAAGAAATCTTAAATGCAAGAAAAATCATTGGGGTTTAATGTAAGCAACTCATTTTCAAGCTGATGGGCTATAAGTTCATTTTTTATTCCAAACACTTTAGTAATCTGCTCCATTGCTTTATCAGGAGTAACAAGTTCAGCAATATGGAATCTAAGATCGAGAGAGATAGACATCCCTATCAACCCATGTGCTTGATCTTGCCTATTTTCCCATTTGGTTGCTTTCTCTTCATCTTTTGGCTTGGTTTCTTGGCCTGTGGCCATTCGGTAAAGACCTTACTTCTAAGTAAATCCACAATGTAGGACCACCATTGGAAGTAGTTGGTGCTGTCAAGGATAACTTGGCATGAACTTTCCATTTTTATAGAAACTGAAGCTAGATATGCTGAAACTAAGTGTTCCAATGGAAAGAGATCGAAACATTAGGTTGGTTCAAAAAAAATGGTTCTGAAAACGGCTTCCGGATGAAGAAGTTATGACCTTTTTAAAAAAAGTTGATGAAGGCGCCGACAAAGTGCGGGAATGTGCGGAAATGAAAAAAAGCGCTCCTTTTTCAAAAAAAAAGGAGATTTGAACCCAAGACCTCTACTCTCTTAAATTAACTTTGAACCAAGTGAGCTATACAAAAATAGAGAGAGAGAGAGAGAAAGAGAGGGGGGGGCTTTGTTTTCTTTTAGTCACGGATGGTTTGGATTACGTGCTTGCTTGAGAAAGCTCTTTTTCTCCCTACAAAACAAAAACACAAAACCCAACACGGACATGCAAAAAAACAAGCTTTACGGCTTAAAGTTAGATTTACCCGGAAACTAAATATTTTCCTCAATGTTTCTGATTTTCCGAGATCACACTAAGGTGCAGGGAAAAGAGCATACGCATGAGAAAAATTCTTCCCTTCTGTTTCTGATTTGCCCAGATTGCACAGAGTCACAGGGCAAAGAGCATACGTAGAAATGAAAGGTATAGGTTCAGTAAAAAAAATAGCTAAATAAACCGAAACCGAAATAAAAAGAGAGAAAATAACAGTAAACTGCAAATAAACATTGTATACCTCCAGATCTAAAAAATGACGCAGCTAGGGCTACCAGAAACATTTTCGCGTGAAACGAAAGGGGTTCCTCACTGGAACAGATGCTCCCAACACAACAGAGAAGTCTTCTCAACCCGAAAGCAGTCAGAAACAACAGATCTAGGAGATGGCAGTCACATGCAGTTCTACCAGCTTCAGATTTGGATCAACAACGGATGCAGCCCTCAAATAGCTCTGATACCATGTAGGAATTTACAGGGTAAGTTCCTCAGACAGAACACCAAAAGGAAACTACTCACAAACAGATCACAGATCAACACACCAGTATTTTGACATGGTTAAAACCCTCAGAGAGGGAAACAGTCCACGGTCTGTGCCAACGTGGCTACTACAGGCAATTTATTAATAAAAGAATTAAAATTTACATAAGCTTCTCTCATGCACGGTGGACCTACAATGACCCTCCATGCGCTTTAAACAGATTCATGACCAATTGGGTGTCAAGCCACGGATCAAGTGTCGGTAATACCGAGGAGAGAATGAACCGTCAGATCACTACATATCGTGACCGTCGGATTGTAAGCTACAAATGTACATAGTAAAGAAACACACTTTACCTAACTCTATACTAGACCAAGTTATACTTAACTATTCCTATGTGTCGGAATATCCTAACAACACACTCCTAGAAAATAGGAAATTCCTTAACTCCTTAATTGATACTTTCATTTGATGATAAGTGGCACTCATGACTGAGTTAGTTTTTTATATTGATATATTTAAATAAACAAATATAATCATTCCTTCAGTATCATTTCACATGAGAACACCACTAGCAACCATCAAGCCCTTCATTAACTAGTGCCGTAAGTAAGTTTGCATGCTCAAATATTTTCTTCTTTTTATCATTTCACTATAAAATCTTGCTTTGTTTCTTCTTAATTTCTTGTTTTGTAGTGTTTTTTTTTGTATTTTTAGCTAGTTCTTCTTCTTTCGAGTGTTCATTTACTGTCATCTATAAGAAACCTTTCACAGTCCTGAAACTTTTCATCTTCCAGCATGCATGTGATAATAGCTTATATAGCCTTGTGAATCATTCCTCTCTTCTCTTAGCATCAAATTCTTCTTTTGTACTTGTGCTTGGGCTCTTTTCAGGAAGAGCACACTCCCTAAGCTTGAAGCTCCTCCAGTCTCAAAAAATGCGCCTTGTTCATCCCAATTTTCTTCCTTTAGAGTGCTACAATGTGCCTTCCTTGCCTTAGGGTGCATGTGCACACCATGAATGCATGAAGCCTCATCATTCAACCTTCATCATGTGACAATTCACCCTCCTTTGTCTTGATCAGACAGGCACACTTCGAAGACACCAAGCTACATTCTTCTCATCCTTTGTTAGTTCAGAGTGTGACAGTGCACCCTCCTTCTCTCCTAGGGTGCATGGGCACATAGGGAAGACCTGAAGCCATGTATTGACATTTATTCAACCCTTCATGGTGCTATAATATGTCCTTGATAATTTTTTCCTCTTTCTTGAGTGCACTAGTGCACAACAAAGCCTTGAATGACCATGCATGTCTCTTCGTGCTTCATGAGTATGCCCTCATATTTCTCATGTGTATTTATTCTTGCATGCAAGTTATTTTCTCCTTTCATTTATTATTTGTGCCCTATCATTCATGGTTACTCTTTGAATGTGATTTACAAATATTGTACATAATTTTTTGTTTTAAGTTGATCTTGTCGCTATGCGTATGATTCCACAAATAGGTTTCTGTGCTACAAGTGTTACTACTATGTCATCATTTATTGGAGGCATGCCACCACCCAAAGTAGCTTATAAATAATTCTCAGGAGAAAGTGTTAATGAGCTACTTGAATGTACAAACTCCAATATTCCTATATAGGCGAACACTGAGTGTTTTAATAACAAGATGATAGAGGGTACCTATAGGAAGATCTACAACATGTTCATGCAATAGACATTTCTTGAGGAATTAGAATATTTGCATGCATATATAAGCATTATGAAGTCTAGGATACAAAGGATTGCATTATGATACGTGGTCATGACATGTGATAAAGGTATTGAATTCATAGTTACACATATGGATGACTCACACCTTTTTCTATGAAATGAAAGTGGCTAACATCTCGACACCTGTTATGGTGAGGGTATTGAGACGTATTATAAGATGTTGAAGCCCAATGAATA
The DNA here is from genome assembly GCA_000404065.3 of Pinus taeda. Lineage (NCBI taxonomy): Eukaryota > Viridiplantae > Streptophyta > Pinopsida > Pinales > Pinaceae > Pinus > Pinus taeda. The sequence goes on along the minus strand of APFE031448239.1, from coordinate 83,512 downwards.
TGAAATGATTCCTTTTGAATTGTATGGTATAACATTGACACGACCAATGTTATTAAGAAATGATGTCAGGAACTGATCCAGGTGGATGTTGGTGGGCACCCACCTATCCCATTTGGACCCTCATGACTGTCTCTTTCAATTTTTCAGTTTCCGTAATTGTAGGACAATTTACTATTTTTAGCAGTTTTTTGGGTCCTGAACTTCCGAAGCCGTTTTGAGGCCCTAAACAACATTTTTTTGGGAAATTTGGGAGAAACATGGTACCATGGAGCAATTTTTCTCTTCCCAAAGTTATAACTCTTGGATAGATATTTCTAACGAGCTATTGTATGTGTCAAATAGAGATTGGGTGCCAATGTTACAACCCCAGGAAATTGATGTACCAACTTACCCAAATGGGGCCCACAATTAGCATTTCATCTTCTAGGGTTAGGTTTTGGGATTTTAAGGGTTTTTTGTTATTTCTCAACAATAAATAGGCCTTCGAGCCTCATTGTAACATAGTTTAGAGGCATGTATCCACCACATCTCTTCTCAAAGATAAGCTACCATCGCCCTAGCTAGTTTATTTCCATTGTTGTTTGTAAGCATATTTCAGTACTTTACAATAATGAAATTAAGTATTAGTTTCACTACATCTCTATGTTTATGGTTATCTCTGTAATTTATTGTGTTCATGTTTAAAATCAGATCAAGAACCCGCCAAGCTTCTCCATCGCTCAACAATAGTTTATCTGATGAAGATCTTAGGAGATGTATATCAATATTTGATAGCTATGTATTATCGAATGTTTGGGCACAAGAACATTGAGCTATTCTAAGAGAACTAGATATATATGTTAGATCTAAGAATTTTGTGATGCATAATTTTCAAAAGAATGTTTTAGATTAATCACATTGTAAGGATTGGGTTGATGTTTCGAATGAGCTAATGTGGTTCATCCTCAGGACAAGGTGAGAAATCAATTGATCTACAAGAATAAATAGCATGGATGCATGATTGTTCAATGTTAGCCGTTTAAAAATAGTCGTTGGTCAAATAAAATTATTTAGTAAGAAACTAGTTGTTATTTAATAATTAATTAATAATTATCGAAAATTGTGACAATTTACTAATTTAAGTAAGAATAAAATCTAATAAAATAATATTATAATCTAGGGTTGACCTAGTCAATGTGAATTAGGAAGGAAAATAGTTTTCTAGCCATTATAATAATTAATTTATATAATAACAATATTAAGTTAAAAATTAGTTGTATTGTAATAAATTAGTTGTTATGTAATAAGTAGGTGATAATATTAAAAATAAATAACATATTCAACAATTCAAATAATAGTATTATCCAAGAATGATTTATAATATTATAAGTTGGTTATGATATAATAAATTGGTTACTAGTATTATTAAATTAATTAATATAAGGTAGAAACACGTATAATACTATGACCTAAACTAAATTTTTTATTAAGAATATGTAGTTGAAACTTCATTTGATTTTGATATATTTTATAGCATAGTAATTAGTAAAACCTCAATAAGGATTATAAGCTAGAGGAAAGATCACCTCATTGAGAGGAGGAAAGAAAATGAGGTATAACCAATAGTAGGAGGAGGGCAAATAAATATAAGAAATATGTAGGTTTTAACCCCGTATAAAAATTTCTTGCATATAAATTCTAAAACATAGAAAATAGACAATGCGAGAGCATAACACATAAAACACATATACACAGAGATTTCCCCTAGATCCCAAAACTCTGACTACCAGCTTGATTTTTCATTATTTTCCTTTCAATGTTACAATACATATTTGTACATGCCGAAGCATCCAATACCATGGACTGAAAACCATCGCTTCCAAAACCATGGACCAAAAACCATCTTGTCCAAAACCATGTGTGGAAATCATGCACAAAACCGTACGTAGGTCCACCCATAGAGTGGGGTTACCTAGACCCCTCAAACCCCCTGTGACCCTCCCCCTCACTATGTAATCGGCACAATGAACGGGGGGCTTTGCCCCCCTTCTAACCCCCCAGTTAACTACGTGGGCTAGTCATGGAAAGAATATAACCCAACCCAACATTGTTCCACTTGTTGGTTTCTTCCATATGGAGCCACAAGAGAGCTTAGTCATGTATCCAGCCCTGCAATGCCCATTGTTTCTCTACACCAACAAAACTTCTCAGAGCTCATAGATTTTGTTAATGCATCTGCAGTATTCTTCAAAGTTTCCACCTTTACCACCAACACCTTTTTGTCTTCTATCGTATCCCTCACAAAGTGATATTGAACATCAATGTGCTTTGTCTTTGAGTGATATGTATGGTTCTTCGCCAAGAAAATTACACTTTGGCTGTCACAGTCTATCCTTATAGCTCCCTGTACTAAACCCATACTTGAACACAATATCTGCAACCAAATTGTTTCCTTTCTTGCATTAGTGGCTGCCATGTATTATGCCTCTATAGTTGACAGTGCCACTACATATTGTTCCTTACTCATCCAACTAATTGCACCTCTAAATAGGTTAAACATATACCCACTTGTATATCTTCTTTGATCTAGATCTATAGCCTAGTCCACATCAACAAAACCATGAATATCCAAAACCCTATCCAGTCTCGATCTTCCTTGGTAGCACAAACCATAATCACTAGTGCCACACAAATACCTGAAAACCCTCTTTAATTCCTTCTAGTGCTCCTTCCTTGGTTTTGACATAAACTTGCTCAATACTCCCACTGCATGTGCAATGTCTGGTCTAGTAGAAACCACCACATACATTATGATACCAACTGCACTTGCATATGGAACATGGGACATGTCCTCTTCCTCTTTGCCTGATCTCTTTTAATTTCCATGCCCAAAATATAGTTTGTAGCACCAAGATCTTTCATGTCGAATTCAGAGGATAATTGGGTCTTCAAATCATGTTTAATTTCTTTGTCATTTCTAGCCAGCAACATATCATCCACATACAAGACCAGATAGATAACATGGTCATCAATTAATTTAAAATACTCGTAGTGAACTACTTTTCTTCTGGTGAATCCAAGTCCCTGTATAAATGTATCAAATTTCTGATACCCCATCCTTGGTGACTGTTTTAACCCATACGAAGACTTCTTTAACTTGCATACCAGTTCTTTCTTATCCTTCAATGCAAAGCCTTCATGTTGCTTCATGTAGATCTCCTCTTCCAGATCCCCGTGAAGAAATGTTCTCTTCACATTCATCTGTTCTACCTCAAGATCAAAAGTAACAGCAACAGATAAAAGTAATCCAATATAAGTCACCTTGGCAATAGGAGAAAAGATATCACCAAAATCAATTCCCGATACCTAAGAATAACCTTTTGCTACCAACTGAGCTTTGTATTTCTCCAACTTTCCTTCTACATTTGTCTTCTTCTTGAACACCCATTTGCTACTAACAGGTTTCCTTCCAACTGACAACTCCACCAAATCCCAAGCCTCGGTTTTGTCCATAGATGAAATTTCATTAACCATGACCTCTTTCCATAGTTTTCCATCCTCTGAATCTACTGCTTCCTTCACAGTTCTAGGATCATCATCAGTAATAGATAAAGGAAAATTTGAACAGAAAGCAAATGTACTATACCTTTCTAGTTTCCTTCTTTTTCAAATCGATCTTCTCAGACCCGCAGTTTGTGGCTCTTCATCTTCTGATTCCTCCTCTACTGTAGAGTTTGATTCTTCCTCCTTTAGCTCAAACTCTATCTTCTCAAGTTCCTTTGGTTGGACTTCATGTTTAATAACATATTTCACCTCTCTTAACACCACATCTTGGTTCTACACAACCTTCCTTGTTACTGGGTTCCAAAGCTTATAACCCTTTAAACCATCCTTATACCTAATAAAGATGCACTTTTCAAATTTATTATCCAACTTGGTCCATTTCTCCTTTGGAACATGTCCATATGCATCACATCCAAATACCCTTAGATGTGAAAGAGAGGGTTTCTTACCAGTCCATACCTCTTGTGGAGTCTTATCCTCCAACGCTAATCAAGGTGATTTGTTGACTAGGTAACATGAGGTGTCCATTGCATCTACCCAAAATTCCTATCCTAGCTCGACACCACTGAGCATGCTTCTTGCCCTCTCCATAAACATGTTATTCATTCTTTTTACAACTCCATTTTGCTGACTTCTACCATGTTATACCACATTTCTTACAGAATTCTTCAAATTCCTTACTGAAAAACTCTCAATCGTTATTTTTCCTCAACACCTTTATCTTCTTCTCTGTATGGTTTTCCACGAGAACCTTAAGTTCTTTAAACCTGTTAAAGACTTCAGGTTTCTTCTTAAGGAAATATATCCATGTATTCCTTCAAAATTCATTTCTAAATGATACATAGTACACAAACTTGCCCAGTGATGGAACCTTGACAGGTCCAAACACATCAATTTGTACAAGCTCTAATATCTGTTTCACCCTCCTACCACCATAGGGGAAACTCACCCGATTCTGCTTCCCATATACACAATTTTCACAGAAATCAAAATCCAAAGAGCTATTACTCATACCTTCTACCATACCTTTACCATGAAGTATTCGAAGGCCCTTCTCTCCAATATGTCCAAGCCTTTGATGCCACAATATGGTATTCTCTCCAGAGAGCACTAGATTTTCTACTCCACTTTCAGGAAGCACAGAACTATTGCACCTGTCAACAATAGTCCTACCTTGCAGCTTGTGTAGATTTCCAATTCAAACTCCCCATGTCAATACCAATGCCCCCCGAACCATTTTGCAGGTATCCTTCTCGAACACTATTTTTTACACCTGCATCATACAACTTGCTTACATAAATCATATTTTTGGCTCATGCCGGAATATGCAAAGCACCCGGAAGTGTTATAACCCTTCCACCTTACAACTTCAAAACTAAATTTCCACGACCAACGAATCTAGCCTTCCTGTCATCTCCCTAGAAGACATCACCAGCATCATATTTCTCATACTCGCAGAACCACTCTCAATGGGGAGTGAAGTGAAAGGATGCACCTGAGTCAATCAACCATGCCTAGTGATCTACATGTGTACTTGAAGAAGCTATGTACACATCCCCACCTTCATCAGAGGTGGTTTTCGCCTCTAGAGAAGGAGCATCATCAAATCCCTTTCCTTTATCAGGAGCTTTAGATTAATAGTCCTTTGTAGTGCCCTTGTTTTCTGTATTTCCAGCACACCACCTTTACAGATTTTCCTACAGATTTAGATCTCCCTCTAGATTTAGACCTCCCACTCGATGACTTATTTTTGTTTATGTTTTGGAAACATCCTTGTACAAACGAGGCATCACCATTCTGGCTCTCCATATTTTTCCATCTCATTTCCTCCATCAGTAAGGATGAGACTATTTCATAAAACTACAAGGCAGATGCATTGCTACCTATTGCAATAACTAGACTATCACACGAATTTGGTAGAGAACACAAAAAACTGATGCACTTATCTTCATTTGAAATTTTAATATCAACAAATGATCACTGACTTACCACAGTAGTAAATGCATTCAAATGCTCTATTACCGAGTCTCCATCTCTCATCCTCAGGTTATACAGCATTTTCCGTAGGAATAGTGTATTCACCAGAGACTTAGATTGGTATAATTCCCTAACTTGTTCCACAAAGCCTTCGTCGTAGCTTCCCCTGATACATTCAGCAATACTGAATCTGAGACACACAATCGTATTATGCTCTTTGCCTTCCGATCCAACTTTTTCCAATCTTCATCAGACACTCTTGTTGGATTAGTACATGGATCTAACGTGATCCACTGATATTCATCCACCAACATATCCTACATCTTAAGTTTCCATAACTCAAAACTCTGACCATTAAATTTCTCGATCTCTATCTTTCCATAGCTCACCATCTTCTTTCACCACCAGAATCGATCTCGCAGATCTCCACTAAACAGGGTCTACCATAGGCCTAAGTGAAACCCCTCAGCAATAAATGTGTCCTCTTGAAGCCAAAATGACTGTGATACCAAATTTAGGTTTTAACCCTATATAGAAATCACCTGCATACGCATTCTAAAACATAGAAAATAAACAATGCGAGAGCATGACACATAAAACACATATACACAAAGATTTTGCCTTGGATCCCAAAACCGAGACTACTAGCTTAATTTTTTATTTTTTTCCTTTCAATGTTACAATACATATTTATACATGTTGAAGAATCAAATATCATGGACTGAAAACCATCGCATCCAAAACCATGGATTGAAAACCATTGCCTCCAAAACCATGTGCGAAAATCATGCACAAAACCATAGGTAGGTTTGTCCAACCTAACATATGGTCCAAAACCAAAATTTCCCAGGGCGCTACCCCAGACCCCATAGAGTGGGGTTACCTGCACCCCTCAAATCCCCTGTGATTGCCCCCCCTGCTACAAAATCAACACAATGAAGGGGGAGATCTACCCCCATTCTAACCCTCTAGTTAACTACATGGGCTAGTCGTGGAAATAATATAACACAACCAAACAAAATGAAACATATGAAGTCACAGAAGGATAGGGAAGAAAAGAGGGTGGAGGAGTTAAGAAGCAAGAGCTAGAATCCAACTTTTACTTAATTTCCAACCATCATCCCTATTAAGGTTTTTGGGATGCCTCTCAGCCTCAATCATTTCCCTGTGTTTTAGGTGGTGGAAATGACCAATTTTAGCAATGACCTTCAATTCCTCAATGCAAACATGGTGTTTTTTAATTCTCAGCATGTTTTACAAGGGCAGATGTGTGGGAGCGATTGTGTCTGATGTCAACAACATGCTCACTGATCCTTCGTTGAATAGGCATACCAGCTTCTCTAATTTAGGGGATACCATAGGAGCAGGGAACGAGGTAGACCCCTTTTGAGTCCTTAGGGTGGATAGGGTCCTTAATTGATCTAAGAGAATTCTTAATGGTATTAAGAGGTTTGAAGGAAGAAGAGACATTGGTATTCTTAAGAATATGGAAAATCCCATCAGTGGTTCCTTGTATATATGGGAGAAAAACCTTAGAGATAGGACCAAGAAGGGCAGGTTTATCCCTCGACTCTTTTCTAGCTCTATGAAAAGCCTTGAGGTTATGGGATCTGCTATACCCATTATTTCCAAAAACCTTAAGAAGATGAGATTTCCCCTAATCATGGTGGTCGTGATCGGAGATTCTTAGAGCATGGGTAACGAGACTGCTGAGAACCCCAAATTTTTGAGCAGGGAAATTATGAGAATTGGCATGGAGGTAATGTTCCATGTGAGTCTTCTTTCAAAAGAATTGTTGACTGACAGAACCATTATCCCTCCTGGAAAGGAGGATGTCAAGAAAGGGAAGGCCACCATTCCCCTCAACTTCCATGGTGAACTTGAGGGAATTTGATTGAGAATCTAGGTGCTTAAGAAACAGATCTAGTTTCTCTCATCCATGAGGCCAAATCACACAAGTGTAGTCGACAAACCTCTTCCATTTTTTAGGATGGAACATGGCGGAAGCAAGGGCCTTGGTCTCAAAATCTTCCATAAACAAGTTTGCGACAATGGGGTAGAGAGAGGAGGCCATTGCAACATCACAAGTCTGTTCATAAAACTCACCTTGGAGACTAAAGAATGTAGAGGAGGGTCAAAGGCCAACTAACTTAGCAGTGTCTTTATCAGTGATACGATTAATGATATCAATGCCTTCTTGGATGAGGATTTTGGTGTATAAGGAGATGACATCAAAGATCACTACTAAATCTTTAGGATCTAACTTGATATATTTCCACTCTTGAATAAAGGAGGTAGAGTCTTTCACAAAACAAATAATCTAACTAACAAGAGGTTTGAGAATATTGGCTAGGAATTTAACAAGAGGATAGGTCGGTCCGTTTATGGTGTTAGCAATCAGTCTCAAGGGGACATCAAATTTATGAATCTTCGAAAGGTCATAGATTCTAGTGGTAAGGGGGTTTTTCTCAATGAGTTTTCGAGATAGGGGATTAGGGGATTGATCTTCTTTGATTGTAGAAGAAACTTCTTTGGAAATGGATTTAAGGGGATTTTTCTTGAGCTTGATGTAACTCCCATTGTTAGATAGATGATCCACCATTTTGTGGATATAACTGAATTTATCTAGAATGACAATAGTTCCACCATTGTCTGCCCTAAGGATGAAAATGTCAGGGTCATTCCTTAGGGATTTACGAGTAAGAAACTTGGGCTTGTTAATTTTTTTTAGGAGTTTTAGCCTTCCTAAAAACAATGAAACAATCTTGTCTGGTAGTCTCCTTGATATTGTTAGGAAGGTCCTTGACCCCGTATTCAATGCTATAGATGATGTCATCAGTAGGAATCTTATTTGAGGGAAGGGCAAAATGGAGACCTTTGTTAAGGAGACTAGAGACAAAGGGATCAAAATTATTGCTTGAGATATTAATAACGTTGTTAAAGTCTATATTATTATTATTATTTTTATTATTTTCATTATTATTATTGTTGTCATATTTGTTGTTATTATTATTGTTAGTATTATTATTATTATTATTATAAAAGTTATTATTATTATTAGAGTTATTATTATTATTATTATTATTATTAAACTTAAAAATGGAATTGGTTATTATAAATGAAATGTTTCTTAATAGTATTCTTGTTTGTTTATTTAATATGATTTTTAGAATACACATTATATTTATTCATATTATTGTTTTTGTATTCAATAGAATTTTTAAAAACATATTATATTTAATTTCATATTTTATTAACATAGTTATTATATTTCTTATAATAGGAGGGTCGGGAAGAGGACGAGATTGAGGTAGAGACAATGATGGAGGAGTTGATTTTGAAAAGGTTGGATTTAACAGCGGTAGGATTATTGAGAACCTGTATGGGGGATGAGCAAAGAACAACGTCTAAGGGAGGGGGGTAGGAGTATTCAATGGAAGACAGAGCCACAAAATACTAGGCATCCAAGCGGATAGGGGGAGGGTTGAAGTCAAGCAGGGAGGAGGGGAGCATATTGTGAGCTGGTAGGGACGTCACGGAGTAGGAAAATGACATGACAGAGGTTGAAGAGGGAGCGGTCAAGGATGAAGCTTTGAGTAAGGTAGAAAAGGGAGGAACTAGATGTATCTCGATGAAAGGGTAGAATTTGGAGTTGGAGAGTTCAACGAAACAAAGCGAACATGAAGAATCAAAGGGTAATGCACTCACTGGATTTATCAACTTGTTAGTGAGATCTCTAAAGGATGGGTGTGCAGTCGGAGACGAGCGAGACATGAAAATTTCTAACAATGAGGACCAAATAGGTGCAATAGTTGTAGAAACTAGAAAAGGTGGTAAGGAAGGAGATTTTATTATTATTTAAATTAATAAATTGTGACAATTTCTGATAATTATTAATTAATTATTAAATAATAGCTAGTTTCTAACTAAATAATTCTATTTCAACAATGGCTATTTTTAAACATCTAACATTGAACAATGAAGCATACGTGCTATTTATTCTCTCAGATCGATTGATTTCTCACCTTGTCCTAAGGATGAACCACATTAGTCGGTTCAAAATATCAACCCAATCCTTACAATGTGATTAATCTGAAAGATTGTTTTCTAGATATATATGCTCAATATGGTCATGGAGCTTGGAATATATTTTAACAGGGTGAATATATTACAACTTGAGTTGCAGCAATAGGTGGGGCAAGTCAAAGTATCTTTTCAAGCAAATCAACCTCCAAAATTTTACATTTTTGCATATCTCTTGGACGACATTTGTGCACAATATGCATTCCTGAATATGTATTGGTACTGGACTCCTAAAGAGAAGTTCCTAGTTTATCTTCACTGTAGGGTGTTATTAGAAGGAAGCTTTAGAGGTATATATGACATATTAGCCAAACACTCATTTGAAACCGTATTTCACATTATATTAGACATCAACCCCCCATGCATGGAAGATCAAGTGAATGAGTCACTCCAAGATATTACAAACTGATTTGTAGCTACCGAGTGAACTTACATTAGATGTTTTAGATGTTAAACAACCCCTCATATTAAGTCAGAATATTGACAAAAAGTTCATCATGCAAGAGGTGGCAAATTACCTAGAGAAGGTATTGCTAGGAACCCTTCACAAGAGGAAGAAATTCCCTTGGACCATATTTCCATTTTCAATGGATCAAATTACATGAATTAAGGAGTCATAGGACATTGGTAGCAAAAACTAAAGAACTGCACTGCTTACAATTTGGCACGAAATATTTCCATGCATATGATCCTAGGTAAATTTTCGGGCATCATTATGAAAGGATCAAGAATAATACAAGGTTTTCATCAATATGCTAACCAAAGGATGAATAAATAAATAAATGGTATATTTCTAGAATGAAGTCACATCTGTTAGTGTCAGTCTTGGCAGCCTTCCTACAATGATCAAACATGCTCTTACAAAGTGATTTTAAGGTGTCAAGGTCAAATTTTGTCATTTCAGTGAGTCTTCAAGCAAAATTTGGACACTAGGGATTAGGTCTAGGGTTTGCTTTTACTCCTTTCAAAGTTGTCCAAATGTCAGTCCATGTCACCATTCATCCAAGTGTACCATCATTTAGAAGGTTTTCATCATCATGTCAGGTTCCAATGGGTCATTTTACACCTTGTTCATGCTTCATTTCCCTCTCCTAGGGTTTTGAAGCTAATTTCTCTTTGATGGTCAAATCATCAGCAACACTTGTATTCTAATGTTCATACACATTCCCCTATCCTTAATGTACCTTATTAAACACTTTCCATCATTGAGATCCCCCAAATTCCTCATTTTTGCACAAACTCAATTTCTTGCTACAACTTGACAAATCTCTAGGCTAGGCCTGTGTCTTTCCCTTCTGGACTCCTTCCCCGTACTCAATCTTTGAAATTCCACTTTCCCCTACTTCCTAGCATCCCTCCCTACTTCCTAAAATTTTCTCAAGAATTTAGAAGCCCTTTATCCCCTTCATTTCACTTCATTTTGACAAATCCCCTGTTCCACACATCGGGGTAGGTTTTACTCAAATGATGTTTCTGAGCAATAAAAATGAATTTGGGAAAACTAAGAGATGTTTTTGTCCACGATAGGCCAAGGAAGAAAAAAATCATTCACTTTTTACATAGTTGTTATGGTTTTAGAGAAATGTTAAAAATACAGTTGCCTCGGGTGAATTGATGCACCTCTGAAGTGACCTTTGGAAAAGTCATGTTTTCTCCTAGCTTGGTTGGTGAAATGACTTGTTGGATGCATCAAATGATAACGCAACACAAAGAGCTTTCCAATGAGATATCATGAGCTTAATTTGAAGTTGATGAACACCTTGAAAAGTTGACTGCAACATAACTCTGCCTTTAGGCAGCCTCATTTTGCACATTTTGACTAGTCTTGGGAGATTTGATTTCTGAAAAGGAAACTAATCTCCAAACTAAAAAATTCTAGTTGGGTTAGAAAGTCGACTCAATCACCTTTCAAGCAAGCTATCCCATGCCCAATTTGGACACCAAGAAGGCCTCCAAAAGGCTCCTGTAAAAAGGCACTATCCATAGATATGGCATGGCGCATTGGGCTGTCGTCCACAGTGAAAAAAATACACTGGTTCGACGCATTGGGCTAAAAAGCCTGAAATTCATTTAAATATTCCTCAAAATTGCAAGTTCTTCATTCCACAAGTAAGTTAACACGTCCATATTGCCAATGTATGAGTTTCCATCAGTGTTTATGGTGTTTCAATAGGTTAAAAACAAATTCATAGTTCCTTGCAAAGTTGTGTTGAGAAAATTGCCTAGGGTTTGCAAAATTGCAATTTTACCATTATATCCCCATTTTCTTTTTTCTCTCACTACACTTCACTCATATTACTTTCCCTCTCCCCTTTCATTCACACTCACCTATCCCCTTATCCCTAAAACTAAAAACCCTAATTAATATCCCAAAGCCTAAATACTATTCCCTAAACCCTTTCATTCCTCAAAACCCTACAAATAGCATCAAATCTTCCCCTCATCAGTCCCACTCATCCATGGAGCTCAAAATCATGCAAGCACCTGGGAGGCTGCCCAAAGAAGCCTAAATGAGATGATACCCATTCAACAAGAGATAGAGGCTGATCGAGATATTTGGCTTGAAAGGGCCAACATTCATCTGAAAAGCTGTTGGAGAAGGAAGAAAAGGACAAGAACATGCTCAGACACATGAAAAATCATTATTGGGCACAAACTCATGTTTGCAAAGCGAGGGTCAGAATCCCGAGAGCAAGACTAAGGAGGGCACTAAAATGATGCAAAAGGCATGATAGGCTCAGAATCTTTGTCAAAGCTTATTTGATTGAGCATGGTACTTGATGATGGAACTTCAGTCCAAATTTCAGAAAATTTGGAGAAAATTTTGTCAATTTTGAATTTTTGGGCTTCAAAATAGATTTCCCTGCCCAACGCATAGCGCCACTTGGTGCGCGCTTATAATTGGGAGATCCTCTAGAGGAAAACATTACATTTTTGGATTTTTTATGAAAAGTTATGCATGCTCATGAATTACTTAAGGATTTCATCAAGTTCTAGGTTGCCTAAAGGGTCAAAAACACCCTAAAAATGGCCTTTCTGCCACTTTTTACACCCACAGGAAGCAGTCTTGTGAGATTGAAGTTCTGGAGGCACTAATGACATTCAAATCTAGAAATTCCACTTAGGTTGGAAAGTAGATAGGAAGGGCTTTCCAACAAGCTATCATGAGCTCAATTTGGACTTCAGGAAGGACCTCAAAATCAGCTCCAAAGCTATGCTATGCATAGAGATTTTGGGCACGGCGCATAGAGAATTTTGGCCTATTTTTCACTCTTCAGCTCAGAATTTCAGCCAGTTTTGACTAGTTTCACTTTTTGATGTTACTCTTGATCTAACTTGATGTAATTTCATGAGTTTGATGTAACTTTGGCACATTGTTACTCATCCATGTAGGTTCATTCACTAAAAAGTGAAATGATAGTGAATGAATCGGTTTCCTTTCATATAGAGGCAAGTTGTGTCGTTGCCTATTTTTTAGATATGGTTGAAACAACAACTACAATGATGAGTTCGACCCTTAGAGGCGTGGAAAGGAGTTAGGCTTGTCTATATCATGTAATTTCTTTGTCATTTTCAGGGTAGGACACTTGGGATTTCTTGGCACTCCATTGTACATTTGATTTCTGCATTTTTGGCAAAGGAATGACCACAGTTTGCAGCACTTTTTGAGATCCTTGTGGCTCTGTATTTTGATGGTGTTTTTCTCTATGTAATTTGTAAGTTCACTGATATTTATGTGTACCATTTCCTTTCTCGTTTGCTTCTAAAATTAAACAAATGAGTGGCAAAGGTAGAATTCATTAGCTTGTTGTGCTCTGCCTTTTAGTTTTGTTTAATTCTTAATGTTTTCTTTAGTTTGAAGAGGATTATTGATACCCTCTTGCCCTCTTCAACTTTCTCACTAATCTGAAACCTCCATATTTACAGATCAAAGCATCAAAACGATTGCCTTTCTTGGACCCTAATTTGCCTTTCCCTTGATTCCAACAAACCCCCCAAAAACACAAATTAAATCCTTGCATTTCATACCTAGCCTAAGATCAGTTGTTAAATTAGTCATCTCAAGCCCCATCAATTATCTTTTGCTAAGATTGACCCAGAGAGATCCCTCTCCTGTCCTCGTAGGGTTAGCTATGAGGCTAAGCATGGTTTGATGTGGACCTAGAAGCTTACCTTTTCAGCCTGAGGTAAATCTAGGCTCTAACAACATCCAACCATCAAGACCAACTTACCTCATAATACACTAGCTCAAGACTTGCAAGAGTAGAAACAAGAGGAGGATGAAACAACACCTCAAGTAAAGAAGTTAGCTCCCATGAAAATGATTAGGTACTCATCAGGTGAGAGTAGTAGAAAATGGAAAGCCAGTCCTTTAAACGTAGGAGCTACATAAATGTTATCAGCAAATCTAGTGTCTATGCAGAGCCTACTAGTCCCACTAAGATGGGTAGCTATCTTAGAAACAAATAGATTAAAGTTATTTTCATTTTCCTTTACGAGAAGTAGATAGGAGAGGATCAAAGAATACCAACCTCGATCTTTCACTTTGTTCTCTGGTTGTTCCTTCTCCCCTTTGACAGATCTTTGTCGCTCCTCCCTTGACCACTCTACTTCAAAGAGTACCTCTAAAGTCAAAGTAGCATAATACCTTCAAAGTGCAGAGATCTACAATCGTAAATAATATAGGACCAGATATATATTGACCACACACATGCATATATTAGCAAACATACAAGAATGTGGGGGAAAACTTGAATAGCTTTATTGATATAAAGATTAGAAGAGAGGATTACAACCCATTGATCTAACCTAGCGTCATCCTCCCAGCATGAAAGCCCTTCTCCACCTCATGAAAATCTTAGATCACCGAACACTATGATATTCCACCAGGAAACCAACATCACTTCATGACAAGATACAAGATTCCAGCCTCTGGATCTCTGGGATGAGGGATCCATATATAGATGATTGTAAGAGGGTGAGTCAACTTCTTTTGATTTGATTAGTGTCCTCTCTCTGATAGTCCTTAATTCCACATCGATATTGATGATCTCTTACTCATCCCTAGGTCAATTCAGAGAGGCAAGTGTCACAGGAGAAGTTCCTAGAAGATTTCATGATCATTCACCTTGCAAACTATCTCTACCATTTGTCTACTCTCGTCCATTGCACCCTATAGAAGGGCTTTTCAGTATGCATCACACTTTTTATACTAAGAAGGTGAGATGCATCACACCCTTTGCCCTGAGCGGTCTGTATGGTCCAGTTTTGACCAGCTCTGAGTAGTTTTTTGTGGAGAACTTCTAGGAAAAGATGTAATTAGCGCACCTTGTTCCTTTAGGGCATGAAACAACATTTTTAGGGACTCAAAAGCCCTTTGTTTATGGACATATATGATTTGGGGTTGCAGTGCCCAAATATGTCTATAAGAGTTGCCCCCTAAAGCATGAGGTTGAAAATCTTTTGATGATGGGTGAAGTGCTTTATCATGAGGATCCGAGGTTTTTCGAACTAGAAGGTGACCTATAATAAGATACAATAAAGTACATTATCTTCATAATATTTTCATGATCTAGTTGAGGTGGGCATTCCCATGATCAGATTTATAAATTCATTTTCATGTACATAGGATAGATAAACGTCTATGTGGCAGACTGATGATTCTGATACAGCCATCATCCTTTGATTCAGATGATCATATGTGCAGCAATCATGTACATTTGATGTCTTTATTTTCCTGAATATATCGCAGCCCGGATGGATGAAACTAGATCTAGGGTCTTCAAACTCGTCCAATCTTTTCTTGAAGTACAAGTCGATCCATGTGAAAAATGTTCTGGAGTCGAACATGGAAAGACATCGCCTGATTACCAGCCAATGATGTAAGTTGTTAACAAGTGCGAGAGGAATCACCAATAATGATAATGACCCTCAACGTACTACAATACAATTCGCGTGGTGTGAAAATGGGACTTGGCATTGAACACCACGCAAAATCTTTTGGTTGAAGGCCATTGATGTAAACCTATCACCGGAAGTGAGGAACTTGCCATTGAGGCATGCAAGATTCAAAGTACTGAAAAGGTTCTTCCTAGGTCAACTTCTTGGATAACGAGCTGTCGTCGACAAGAAGTGACCCATCATAGGAGGGCCTTAATGAATCCCACATCTATGACATGGAATGGAGAAAAATGATTTTATGGAGGTGAAAATGATCTGATGATACAGGGTTCAGGGTGGCGGTCATGAAAGAATGGAGCATGAAGGTATTGCAGCGGGTGAGACACAAGCTAGGTTGGTGAATTCTTTGATCGACTTCTCATGAACATATTGGCGACACTGAAATGGATTGGTAGCATTAACCCCAAATATGGATGGTATGATGGACCAATGATAGTATGACCGATGAACGGAATAACCCAACCTGACTCAGACATGGAGTGAAAGTGTCATGTTCAAGAGTGACTCGCTACCAATAAGTTTCTTCAAGTTTTCTTCCCAATTTTCCCCAGTCATTGCTAACCAGTACCTCTTTATTTTTATCAAGCTTGAGGAGGATAACATATGCTTGTTCTATAATTTTCCCTTTGGGCAAACTCATCGCTATGTTTTAATGAGCCTAGCGACAGTGAAACTCATTCTTGTCTCTATGGACAAGTTTATCGCTATTGGCTTTAACGAGTTTAACAAAAAAGACAACTCGGTCCTTTTTCAATTTTAGATAGTCTAAAAAGGGATGGAAAGGAAACTCCAGCAATAATTTTTCGTCATATAATCCCTTAAGTCCGAAAAATTATAAAATAATATGAAAGGAATGAATTTTCAATAGTTTTAACGAGCTGAACAAGACAAGCGCTCGATCTTTTTGTGTAATAATCCCTCAAGTCCAAAAATATTAAAATCTAGAGGAGCGATAGCACTCCCGGTAGCTTTAACGAGCTAGAGAGGCCAACTACTCGAAAATATTTTCATATTTTACGAGTCAGGTGAAAAGAGCTTAAAGGAGACTCATTTTTTAGGAACGAGTGATATTTTCGGGTAGCTGTTGATTCCAGGTAAGGTTTGGAATTTTCCAATCATGGCAGTTTCACAAGGATGGCTAACAAAATCACTCTTTGCAGTTATTCCTGAAAAGGTTAAACAATCAAATGGAGGCATATGATCGGCTAAAACAGAGTGGAGGTGATGGTAACAACACGACCAGGGCTCAAAAGCTGATTATAATGCATTTGCAATGGTTATTTATGAGAGGGTGGTTCATTTTTTAGTGAGCTTGAACTCTGGGGGAGCATTTTCTCATTGCTTAGGTTTAATTTTTAACGAACTTGAACTTTGCATAAAAACTGCTCATGATAATTGTCCTTGATATTCGACTCACTGTTAACACTATGTTCTTTTGATGGTCATACTGCCTGTTCAATTACTAAATCAAACTGACTAGATATGAAAATACATGCTTTGAAATTGAGTTAAAACACTAATACCCTACTTGAATTATGTGAAAAGTAACTTAAAAGTAGTTTTTTACCCCTCATTTTACCATTTCATTTTAGCTTGAGATTGTTGGAGCTTTGGAGGTGTTTTCCCCCTCAATTTTCACTAGCTAATTCCATGAGATTTTGTGGATGATTCTTGGTGCCATCTGGACCAAGTAGGAGCTATATTTGTGCTCTTCAGACACATTCCTTTCTTTTTGAATTCTGAGCATGTTTCCCTACTTTCTTGAGCCTCTAGGGTTTGAATAATTCGTTCTGCCCCCATCGCACCCTATGTACATCAAAAGGTGTGATGGATACTGGGCTGGCCACTGGCTAGTCAGTATGCATCGCTCCTAGTACACAGCTAGGGTGCGATGGGCGCAAGGAGGGAAATTTGTGCACTATTTTTCATAGAAATTTTGCTTGTTTTTTGCCAAATCAGGATCCTGACTCTTCTCTTGTTTGTTTTGAGAGATTAATCGGAGAAAAATGGTTGTTACATGGTGAGAATGTGAGCATGAAGAAGAGGACATGGTTGCTTTACATGATCGAGGTACGGTAACTGCATTGCGGGATTGTGGTTTGCTCAAGTTCTTCTGCATCTCTAGCATGAGGCAACAAATCAACTTGTTGCAACACTTTCTCAATGCATGGGATCCTACCAACCAGGTGTTCAAGATTAGAGGCAAATCCATCCCCTTGACTGTCGTGGACATCTATTTTTTAATTGGTTTATCGAAGTGTGGTGCCCCTCTATCACTATCAGGTTCCTCCCGTGAGGGCGAATCCATGAGGGATTATATTCACCGATACTATAGAGAAGGAGCTTAGCCAAGTAGGGACAACGAGATCAACATTCGAGATGTCACTGACCAGTATTTGACGACCAGTTTGTTCACCTTTGCTAGACTCGCTATTAGTGCGGCTCTTCACTTGGCCAACAGGTCCTATATGCAGTATGCCTTAGAATGCCTTGAACCGAAGGTGTTCAACTGGTGTGATGCAGTACTTCTGGTCATAAAAGAAAAACTTACCAAGGTGAAAAATGGGTGATCTAAGAACATTAGCTATGGCTCCATTTTGACTGCTTTCACCTTAGAGAAGATCCCACTAATGCATCCACAGTACATTTCAATTAGTTTTCCACCACCGACTGAGCCACGGATGCAGAGATGGGTTGACCTTATGGCTCGACATGCTGGTCAGCCACAAGTTTCTTTCTCTGATGCCTTCTTCAAGTGGTTCAACCATCAGGAGATGGTTTATGCCAAGTGTCCATGTGCTGGTATGCATTTCTAGGGGGACCCAGATTTGGTGCTACCGGTTGGTGAGCAGTGCAGTGCTATAGGTAAAATTTCTAACCATATTCCTATTTATTGCTTCTATAATGTTCCTGTGCTTTCTTTTATCAAGACTAATCGAAAGTCATGTGCTCATGTAGATATCGGACCTGTGTGACCAGCAGTGCACTTGAGAGCACCAGCTGCTATTCCAGTAGGAAACGCTATAGGTAGGGTTGTCCTTCGTGACTTGGATGTGGCCGAGACTCGTGTAGCATTGCAGGATCAGATCGAAGGCCTCACTCTCTGTATCCCAGATGTGAGGACTAACGAGCTACCTCTAAGATTATAGCGACATACTACTGGCGTGCCACGTCGATGGACTAGGCTTTTACGCATTATTACATAGGCGGTGACCTATTATCACCGGCATCATTAGACTAGGGTGCCCCCTAGCATTTTGATTTTTTGGTTCATTTGACCGATTTTGTCTTGGACATAGAACACTATTGTAAACCATAAACAATTATATATATATTTTTGATTTTCGGAGCTTCATTTCAATTAAGTTAGAAGATCCTGATGCAAATATTGATGCAATGTTTTTCTTTTATACATGTCGCAAATGTCTATCTAACACATAATTTGCCAATGAATCCGTTAATGTGTTTAAGTTTCTAGAAATATGTTGATATTGGATAGAATTGAACTGTCTTTCCAAAATCTCAACATTTAGGAACATGCGATAGATAGCTAGATTCTATACAGAATAGACATTGGTGAGCTGTAGAATGATGAGTTGCGAGTCCATCCTGACAATAAGTCGGTGTATGCCATGTGCAATGGCATCAAAGAGGAGCTCTATCAACGCGTTGTATTCAGCAATGTTGTTCGTTGATCGGCCAATACATACCCCTCTGAAACTGACTAACTCGTCGCTTGGATCAAAGATGGCCCAGGCCATAGAAGATAGGTTCCCCGAACTACGGCTCGCTCCATCGGCATATCCAACAAATGATTCCAATGGGTTCGAAATATGTAACAAATGCAAAAGTGGATTACCTAACCAAAACAATTACGCTTAGCGAAAACAAAAATGTAACAAAACTATAGGGGTTACTACACTGAGTCAAGCATAGTAACGCTTAAGGTACAACCCATTGTAGGGTTGCGCTAGTGGAATCCTATCATAGTCCACTAACTCATAGGCTCCTTTTGCTAATACACACTTAACAATATAGGGCCCCATCCATAAAGACTTGAACTTATCTGCTCCTAACTTATCGAACTCCTTGTTGTAAAGTAAGACCAGGTCACCTTCTCAGAAGACACGGGGTTTGACATTCTTGTTGAGCTGCACCTTGACTCATTTCTCATGGGATTTGTTAGCCAAGGTGGCATCATGATGGGTTTCATCCAATTAGATTAGTTCCATGAAATGAGCCTCCTGTTCTGAAGTTCTAGGGAGAAGGTCGACTACGAGCTTGAGGGATGAGATTTCGCACTGAATTGGTAAGATCGCTTCCAGGCCATACACCAGTTGAAAGGGTGTAAACCCGATCGCATTCCTCACTAATGTCCGGTATGCCCACGAGGCCGAGTACAGGATCAGGTGCCATCTCCGCTTATGGACTAAAATCATCCTTTGCAACATGCGCTTCAGGACCTTGTTGATTGCCTCAACTTGTCTATTAGCTTGCGGATAATACGGAGTACAGCTGTCATGGGATAGTCCTAATTTGGTAGCCAACTCAACCATCATGTGATTGCAAAAATGCAATCCATGATCTGTGACTATAGCTTGTGGAACACCGAATCTGGAGACTACATGATTGAAAAAGAAAAGAGCAACCGTTTTGCCACTCTTGTTTAATGTAGGCATCGCCTTGGCCCATTTGGTAAAATAGTCTACTGCGACTATGACATACCCATGCCCCCCGACCGAGGTGGGGTTACATGTCATGAAATATATGCCCTATTTGGGAAATGGCCCAACAGTGACTATTGGCTGCAATGGCATGGGTGCTAATCTAGTTTTGCGATTGAAAATTTGATAGGCATGGCAACTTTTGACTGTTGTTATGCAATCCTTGAACATTGTTGGCTAGATGTATCCTGCACGTAAAATATTTTGAGCCGTAGCGTAACCATGTTGATGCCCCCCACACACGCCTGAATGACAATCATTCAGGACTTTTTTGGCCTTCTCATGGGTGAGGCACCTCTGCAGAACTATATAGATACCACAATGGTAAAGCCTATCACCGACGATCATGTAGTCTCTTGCTTGGTATCGAGTATGTCACTACTCTGATCGGGAGGTATTAGACCTATATGTTTGGGTCTAGAGATAGATGATTATATCTCCATACCACAGATCGCTTGAAGATATTAGAAACAAAGACTCATCCACGATTGTTACATTGGATGTTGAATCATTGGACGATGATGGGAGATCACATAGCAACTCTGCAATAATCAAAGATTTCTTTGATTTGGATTTTACAAATTCCAGATCAAACTCATGAAAAATTTCTATCCATTTGGAATATTTTCCCCCGAGTAACTGTCGCGACAAGATATAAGTCATGGGGTTGCAATCTGACAAAATGGTAGGTTTTCGAAAGAGGATGTAGTGTCGAAATCTCTGTATCACTTGAACAGCTGCGAGAGCTAGCTTTTCAACATAGGAGTAATTTCTTTCTGTATCATTTAAGTTTCGGCTTAAATAATAGATATGATGTTCAATTCCATTGTCTTCTTGAATTAAAACCATTGCTATGGTTGTATCTGCTGCAGTCAGATACAGGTTATAGTCTTTTTGATAATCAGGAGAATACATTAATGATGTTTTTATTAGGGATTCCTTTAAAGCATCAAAGGAAGCTTGTGCAACCTGATCCCAGATGAAGGGTACTTCTTTTTTCAATAGAAAAGTATAACTTTTAGCAATTTCGGCATAATTTGGAATGAACCTCCTCAAAAAGTTTGCTTTCCCTTGGAGTTTCTAAATCTGAAGCATATTGGAGGTGGAGGCAAATCAATGATTGACTGAACCTTACATGGGTCGAGATGAATCCTATCCTTCAAGACCACAAAGCTAAGTAAATTACTAGAACCGACACAAAACACACATTTGTGTGGATTGAGTCATATCTTGTAGTGTCGACAACGTAGAAATATCGCTCTCAAATGTTGCAGATGATCAGTCTGCTTTCGCAAGTGAGCCAGCAGATCATCGAGATATGGTTGAACGATGTTCTTGATGTCATGGAAGGAATAATTCATTGCCCTCTGAAATGTTGCCCCTGCATTCTTTAAACCAAAAGGTAGCTTGTGGTATGCGAATGTGCCCCATGGACAAATAAATGCAGTCTTTGACTGGTCCTGTGGGCGAATATTTATTTGATTATACCTGGAAAATCCATCCATAAATGAAAAGATTTCACATCCGGCGCATTCATTAATTATCTGGTGAATGAAGGGTGTAGGGTAGTTTTCTTTTGGACAAGCTTGATTTACATCCCTATACTCAACGCAGACTCTAATCATTCCTTGCTTTTTCATTACAAGAACAATATTCGATACCCAATCGGTTAGAGGAACGTGGATATATCTTAATTTCATGTTCAATGATACTCGAGTAGATGCCTAGCATTTCTTCATATGACCATGCAAAGACATCTCTGAACACATGAAAGAGAGTGTAATATATTTCTAGTTGTGAAGGAGAACAAGATTTAGCGACATGAATATTCTCTACAACATTTGGTTTGGTCAAGATATTGATGGCGATAATCTCTTCAATATTGGACAAGTTTTGCTCGGAATTCACCGTATTTATAGTATTCGATAGGAAATCAAATACTAAAGGATGATCAAGGTCAATAGAATAATCTTGTTTATAATTTGGAAGATGGGAACGATGGTGGTAATCTTCCCATGGTGCCACGTCAATCATCATTGACTGAACAATTCCTTCATCTGCAGAATGTACATGCGACCAAGGATCTGAAGGGGTACTATATTCCTTAGACCTATCTATCCAAATGCTTGATGAGCATTGATTTGGGTTTGCCTCCCATGTCGAAAACATTGATTGTTACAATATTTCTATTGGGCTTGGAAGCAAAACCTTGTGATTATCCATGCTAACATCGTGATCGGATATCTTCTGAATGGAAGACACCATATTGTAGGTTCCCACCATGACCACTTCTGCCAGATCATTTGGAGGCAGTAGGGAAAAAGTACCCATCAATGTTGGGTCTTTTAGTAGGCCTACTCTGATATTTTGAAGAGATTGACAGCTCCTATGGATCATTGGAATGCTTCCCGTAACTTGTGAACTATTGGGGAGAAATGTTTGATGGTCTATGATTGTAATTCCTCCTTGGTAAGGAAATGCAATCTTTCTAAAGTATGTCAATACAACAACGGCCATAGCATATATCCAAGGCCTTCCTAGTAGGATGTTGTAATCGAGGTTCCCGTCGATAACTTCAACATCAATTTCTACTGTCTTTTCCCCTAGTTCGACTTACAAGCTACTTAAAATCTCGAATGGAGTGTATGTTTGTCCATCAAATTCTACGTTGTTGACGATCGTGACAAGGGTGGTCAGCCCAAATTTTTCCAACAACTCATCGACATAATACATGTAGATGCTCCCTCATCAATTATCGTTCGATGAACAATTTTGTTGAGGGCTTTCACTTGAATAAGGAAAGCAAGTTGAGTTGTTAACTGGGGGTCATATCCTTTATGATTAAAGGCCGCAAGGTTGGAATTCGCTGGGTCAATCCCACCTATTACTGATAATAGAGCCTTCTTTTGGGAGGGTGAATTTTGCAGTACCTCAATTGTCGACATAGCAGACGATGATTGGGCCAGGTCCTCTACTATATTATAATTCTATGCTACTTTGGCATGAGGATTAAATGTCAATTTGTGTACTACTCCCTTCGGTGGCTTTATTGTTAGCTCAGGAATGATGGGTGGCACAACTTTGGTCGAAGTTGTTTTTGAACTACTAGGTTGATCAGTAGCCTTGTTGTTCGACAACTGTGGGTTCCCATAATCTTTGTTCCTTGTCAATATCAAAGCATCATTTTGCTATTTTGAAATGGACAACATAAGCACTTGGAATGGGGAAGCATTGTCACTAGCAACCAAATTGGTTCCTGGGTTTGGAAGTGGATCAGCCAATACTACTGAGGTTTTTGAACTCTTAAAAAGTTTTTTAACTTCAGCTTTATGTGGACAATATCTCGTCCAATGATCCTCATTGCATATCTGACACCCTGAAGGGGGTTTCATTTGCCCAGAAGGGTTTTCAAAAGATTTTTCAGGAGACGAGTCCTCTTGTTTCTTCTTCTTCCCTTTCTTTTTCTTCTTGCCCCCTGGTTGCTTCCGTTCTTTGCCTTTGTCAGTTGACATGGCATTTACCTCTGAGGTGAGAAGTTCTTCATTGCATTTTGACTAGAAACTGTACGAGCTTTATTTGGCGTAGCCTTTACCATTTTGGTTCTAGTCGTAGCTATCACACCATCGCCGACATGAGAGTCCTTGTTTGATTTAGGAGGAGGAGGAATGGAAAATTCCGGTCTAGGAGCATCAAGGATTTTGTCATAGAGCGTGCCAGACTGAGTATAGATCAAGTGTATATATTGTGCACAAGCAATGACTTGCTCTTCAATGATGACCCCTCCCTTTGCCACATCCTCTATGATAGAGGGTAACAATGACTTAATAAACCATTCAGCTAACAACTGATCGGGAACATATGTTTTTACCATTCTAAGACAACACCACCACTCATGAATATGATCAAATATGTGACTGGTTGTCATTTGTTTGAAATTGGTAAGAAGATTTATTCCTGTTTCGTACCTTATGGGTAACTGAAAATGGGTTAAAAAGGTTGTGGCAAGGGTGTTGAAGTTATCAAATGAAGCTCTAGGAAATTTAATGTATCATTTTGCTGCCAGACCAGTTAACGTTCGTTAAAAAAGGCGAAGCCTAATCGAATAATCATTTAGGGTGTTGCATGAACATCATAGATGAAAGGTCATCACATGATTCAATGAGTATTCACCTAGAATTCCATTAAATTTAGGAATATCTGACGAAAGTTGATGAGGAATCGAAAGCCACGAAGGGGCATAAGAAATTGGATCGTTTGTTAGTCGATTTAGATCTAGTAATTCTAAAGTCGCCACGAAGGGCAACTATTGATTTAGATTCGGTGAAGCATACCCAAGATAGGATGGTATTGCTTGAGTAGTGGGTCTTTGCATACCAGCATAATGCAATTTATGTTGATAACTTTGGTAAGGTTTATAAGCATAACCGTTATGAAATGATTCATGTTGACCGTTTTGAATATGCAGTTGCCCATTACTTGCAAAGATTTGTTTCTCAGATCCTTGGTAAGCTTGTTGGAATTGCGGTTGTTGATATTGCACTAGCCATGGTTGTGAAACCATTTGTTGTTGTCCAATACTGGCTATTTGATCAAGATGAGGGGTAACAGTACCTGTTTGAACCTGGGTCGCCCCAGTTAGGCAGCCACTAATCGGTGATTGCGGTTGTGTTGTGGAGACAGGAGGCTGTTGTATTACAACTGAGAGACTTGAGATTGACATACAATAGGCAACTCTTGCACCTACGACACTATCACAATGGCCGGTGTAGTGGGGATATTCGACACAGGTGGGCTTTGTTGCATTGAGTATACAACTCTTGGTTGTTGATGCAGTATTAGCACCCAACCGCTAGATGTAATTCCACCATGACTCGAATTCTGTTGGGAACTCCCATATGGTTGTCCTCCCAGAGGAAATAATGAAAGGGCATATTGGCCCCCATATGATGGCAATCTAGTGCTCAAAGGAATGATTGGCCTTTGGGGATTGGACTGCCTAAATTGATACTATTGCGAAGGATCAATTTGTTGAGACTCAACATAAGAGATTCTAGATATTATTCCGGATGAACAAATAGGAATAGACCATACTATCAAAATAGTCCCTGAATGGACTCAATCTATTCGTTTGAGAGCTAGTTGGAATAGATGGCACACTAGAAAACATTGTTGGAGTAGCAGCAGGAAGTTCTGCCGCAGCTGCGCCAGGTGACATAGTCCTAGATGTCGGCGGCTGTTCAGACATATCAAGCCTATCCAAAAGATTTCCTAGCGATTCTACAGGAACTTGCGATGAAGGGAGACTAACTTCTGTTGACGAAGGATATAGGGTGATCTTGGCTCCAAAATGTAATGGAGAACTGGATGGAGGATCTTCCACAATCTCTTCTACTACAATGAACCCAGGCAGAAGAGGTAGACCGTCAGGTCCGTAAAATATTTCTGGTACTGAAGAAGGTATGGAATCTGCAGTGGTAGCTGTTGGAGGGGTAACACCTTCTGAATCAGTTGTAGATGGAGTTAATTCAGGAATAGAAGCATTTAGCGTTACACTAGGATCAGTTCTAGTGTCCTCTTGTGGCTGCGGAATTTCTTTTGTGAAGGCAGGAGTACCAGAGATGGTTGGAGTAACCGGAGTCCCTGAGGATGTTGGAACACAAGTTCCAAGCAAACCAATGGACTTTGATCTGGTTAAACGAGTTTTCTTTCTCCGGAATAGTTTCGTCTCCAGAGTCAAAGACGGTTGACTCGTAAGTCTCTGCGAACGATGGGGTTTCAATTGAATTTCTTCCACGATTGCGGATTACTCAATCAACTCAAAATAGAGGGGAAAATGATTCCGAATTAAATGAATTTTAGATGCATTGACACAAATTCCTTTTTAAAGAGTCGAGAAAAAGCTAAAGATGACTCTAGTCACCTTCGATTTTTAATGAGCCTGAAGTGACAAGTGCTCAGATGGAAATTTTCCTTTAAGGAGTCTGAAAAGGAATGAAAGAGACTAATCTAGAAATCTAGACAAGGGGATTACCAAACCAATCACAAAACTGCAGAATACTTTTTACGGTATGGCAGTCAATCTTCCCAAATGCTGTGTTCAGTGCATTGTGATCGATGGCGAAACAGACATGGCTTCCTAAGGATAAAGGATATAGCCTATTGTGGTCTCCTAATATATACTTGACAGTACATGGGAGCACAAGTCCGTACTGACACTTGTCATCTCAAAGAGGAGGAATCACCCAACCTACAATGAAAGCGATAGTTACCAGGCTTTACAACACCAGAATACGTCTCTAGCCTAGACTTCTAAATGTTGTGCATTAGGTTCCAAAGCGTTTTTATGTTCATTGAAATTATTTTATGGTTGATCTTTCTTAAGAATTTTTCCTTTCAGGTTCACCATGTGATGTAGATATACAATTCCTAAAATGCAATCTAAGATGATAAACAATGATTTAATCTTCTTTTTGCAATGAAAATCCTAGCTACTAAGGAAAGAGAAATGAAATTCTTTCAACATAGAGCAGAGAGCACACACTAAATGCACCATCCTAAATCAAACTCAACAATCAGTCTAAATGAAAATGCACATACATGTATTTTTTTTCGCTTTCTTAATGTGTGGATGACAAAAAGAATGCTAAGTACAAATTTGAATCATTTCAAGAAACAGCACTAACGATTTTCTTTTCAAAAAAACAAAAGGAAGATAATGATGACACTTTGCGATTTTGAATTGAAAACTTCTTTCGACACTTGAAAAACTATTAATTCAAATCAAATACAAGAGTAACAATGTAATCGACCATCAAGAACAATAGCATTCTTTTCTTTGACAGAAAATGACACTTGTGACACTTTCAAAACAAAAGAGAACAACTTGATTACGCTACTTCTTTGTAAAAGAGCACCGTAAATGGAAAACAATACATAAAAATATTTATAGTTCTTTGTACTATGGAGGCTAAATCATGCAAAGGAGGGGAGTTTCCATGGTGGTATACTGATCATAGACAACAAAACTCCTGAATAAAGCTGAAGAGAGTGAACAAAAACAAAAATCTAGAAGCAGAAGAGGTCTTATCTGATCATCGCACCTGTAACATAGGGAAAGTGGGATGCATCTAACCTACTGTGCACGGGAGGTGCGATGCATCGAGATTCCCAAGAGAAGAAGGTGCGATGGTCTAGGGACAAGACTTCAACTGGGTTCTTGGTCACAGTTTGTAGCTCAGTTCAGGGATTTAAGCCAAGCAAATGATAGTCAGTAAATGCAAATCACAGGGGCTGATCTAATGAGGCTACTTGAGCCACCACTAGGGCAATTAGGATGTTTGGAAACCAATTGTTCAGTTTATAAATGAAACCCAGAGATAGACTGAAGTAGCATTGATCTACTTTGCACTTGCATAACAAATGTAGTTCGAAGGCTAGCTGGCTTGACTTCAGGCTCTATCTGTAATTTTATAAAGCAAACAAATATAGACAAGCAAACAAACTACTCGCTCCCCAGTGGAGGTGCCATTTTGTTATCAGGAAATCTAGTGTCTATGCAAAGCTGCTAGTCTCACTAAGATGGGTAGCTATCTTAGAAAGAAACAGATTAAAGTTGTTTTCATTTTCCTTTATGAGAAGTAGATGGGAGAAGAGCAAAGAATACCAACCTCGACCTTTCGCTTGGTTCTCTGCTTGTTCCTTCTCCCCTTTGATAGATCTTCGTCACTCCTCCCTTGACCACTTCGCTTCAAGGAGTACATGTAAAGTCAAAATAGCATAATACCTTCAAAGTGCAGAGATCTACAATCATAAACAATATAGGACCAGATATATATTGACCACACACATGCATATATTAGCAAACATACAAGAATGTGGAGGAAAAATTGAGTAGCTTTATTGATATAGATATTAGAAGAGAGGATTACAGCCCATTGATCTAACCCAATGTCATCCTCCCAGCATGAAAGCCCTTATTCACCTCATGAAAAGCTTAGATCACCCAACACTATGATATTCCACCAGGGAACCAACAGCATTTCCTTACAAGATACAAGATTCTAGCCTTTGGATCTCTGGGATGAGGGATCCATATATATATGATTGGAAGAGGGTGAGTCAGCTTCTTTTGATTTGATTAGTGTCCTCTCTCTGATAGCCCTTGATTCCACTTGGATATTGATGATCTCTTACTCATTCCTGGGCGAATTCAGAGAGGCGAGTGTCACAGGAGAAGTTTCTGGAAGATTCCATGATCATCCACCTTGCAAACTATCTCTACCATTTTTCTACTCTCACCCATCGCACCCTACAAAAGGGCTTTTCAGTGTGCATCACATTTTTTGTACTGAGCAGGTGAGATGCGTCACACCCTCTACACTAAGCAGTTTGTATGGTCCAGTTTTGACCAGTTCTAAGAAGGTTTCTATGGAGAACTTCTAGGAGACAATGTAATCAGTTGACCTTGTTCCTTTAGGGCATGAAACAACACTTTTAGGGACTCAAAAGCCCTTGGTCTATGGACATATATGATTTGGGGTTGTAGTGCCCAAATATGTCTATAACAATAAATATACCTAGAGAGGAGAGGAGAAGAAGAAGAAGATGAGGGCAGGAAGTAGGATGATTTTCTTGAAAAATAATTGATAGAAGAAAAAGACAGAAAACTAATAGAGGAAGAACAAAAAGGAAGTCTCAAGAGGAGGAAGCAACCCATAGGTTGGAAAAAGAATAGTTGACTCATAAACTGGAGGAGTGGTATGAGGAAGAAGACAACATCCAACCCATAGATGATCAGCTCAATACTCCAAGGGAACATCCAACCACATCAAGACATATTCCATTCAGAGAGATGGGCATTACACCTCCACCAGCAGACAAAGTCATTGATATTTTCTGTGTAACCTTTGATCAACTAAACAAGAGGATCTTGCAGCAAAGGTATAGGTACATTCCCAATTATCCTCAAAACGAGGTCTCAGTAGCAACAAAAAGGGTGATCATCTCCAACACTAGAAGAAATCTTATGGAAGTTATCACAATGAATGTTGCATTTGCTACAATGGCATATGATAACCCATATTAATTTCTAAATGATAATGTGAGGCTAGAAATAGAACTTGCTACATCGAAGCAACATGGAGAGAATCTTGTAGTGAAGAACCAACGACTATTATCATAGAACTCCAACACCGCAAAATGGAAGTCATCCATGCTAGATGAATTGGGACTAATCAAGGATACCATGGTAGAACTATATGATGAGATGCTACTTATATAGAAGGTCATGGCTGCCATTCAAAAGAATGCATTGGAAGTGGTGAAACTCATAAAGATAGTAACCGGAGTACTTGACCAGATGTAGGAGTGGATTTCCAAATATCCAAATGACTTGTTGCACTTATGAAAGAAGGATAAGCTCTCTGTAGAAATAGATAGAGTGCAATTGATAATCCACCTACATAATTAATCACTTTGAGAGCACAGTTAGTTGATACTATGGTTGTATATAACTAGTTGCATAATGGGTTTGATTCTCTTACATAGAAGAATGGGATGCTTGACATTGGATCCCTTGAGGCACTCAGCGGTAACGAGGTCATCTTTCACAAGATTAGAGATTACATTAAATAAGTGATGAAGGTAACAAAATAGGAAGACTTGGGAGTGACCAAATACTTCATTCAACAGTAAGCCTTTCCACTAGTCAAAGCACACATGAATCCTTCAAGGCTATGGAATAATGTTGAGTCGAGCTCCAAGAACATATTGTTAGAGGAATTGGAGGTAAGGGCACACTACAAGGAAGACTTCCAAGACAGGATCAAAGACATTGCAAAGGAGTTTTGAGCATGACACACTTGTATCATAAATGAACTCCATGAAGAAGCACATGATCTATCCATTTGATGAATTTTTTTCAAGCATTTTTGTCTTATTAGGTCACTGCCTCATGTGTAAATTGTCCAATGTAATAAATGTATGTAATGAACTCCAAGGAATTCATGTGGAATATTCATGGACACACATTGGAATGTAATGAGTCATATTAGAATATGAATAGTCATAGAATTAAAAGAGTCATGAGAAGCTAAAGAATCGTTGTATTTGTTATAAATAGCTCCTCATAACTCACAAATGGGTTTTTAGGGAGTTTTAGACTTGGGTTCTCTTGTAATCCATAGGAGATACATTATTTTCTGGATAATAAAGTTGTCGCTTCATGTTTTAATCTTGGATATAGTGATTCAATCATGTAATAGTGTACATGGGATCTCTCACTTATTATCAAGAGCTCAATGAGTTGACATTACTTCATACATGCATCGTGTATATACTTGGACTATTTTGGTTATGTGTACAAAATATGTTTCTTTATTTATACGCTAGGTTAATGAACTATTTAGTTGCTTGGTTATGGTTGTTATTGAATGGATGTTGTTATGATTTAATGTATTTTATTTATCATGCGTACTAATTTATAGGTACTCACCAAGCCTCTCTTTTATTCTCAGGCACTCATTTAAGATAATACTATTACTTTTTGAATTGATGGTTTATTTCCCTCACCATCGATGGAATCTTCCCTCATACACCTTACATTGAGCATCTTATAAAGCTCATAGTCTTGCTACCCCAAAAAGGCATTGTATTTTCTTATTTCCTATTGCAACGAAGCCACTTCTTAGAAAACCATTTCAATGTTGCTCGAGTCGTATGACCATATGGGACACCTACACAAAATCGTGTGAGGTATTCTTGCAACTTCACATCTAGGAAATCCCCTTACAAAGTTCGTGGAATCTAGCACCATCAACATTTTTGGCACTAGAAGGATGGCCAGATGAGAAGCTAAGCCTTCGAAGTCTATTTTAATCTTTTACCTTTAATGGATTCATCCCTAATCACAATCGCTAGGTGTTTTACACAAGATTTAGATGTTATCATCCATGTGAACCTCTTAAATACTTATCATGATTCAAATTTGATGGAAAGGGTGAAAAAACCATTCTTGGTTACACCGTTGAATTTGTTCAGTTTTGTTTCTTGAATGATTGCAATTCAGAAGAAATCATTGCACAATTGTTTACCCTTACATTCAATGGTTGTGTGAAGCAATGGTGCTATTATTTACTGACTTCTTCTATCACATATTTCAAACACTTCTTTAATAATCTTTGTTGAAATTTTCATAAATACAAATATTAGGATGTTATTGATGAAATGGGTTAACTAAGAATGGAATTGAATGAATATTAAGAGATTTTTTCTGATTGGTTCCTTCATATTTTTTATCAGTTTCTAGATGAGGAAACAAACCAAAAGTTATTGGATGAGAAATTTCATTTGTTAGCCTCAATGTAAAGAAAATATTTTGAATTAGATTCATCATGTCGCGTTGATTAGGAACATCCTCAACATTTAGAGGAAGAACAGAGTTTGTTATTTGTCCCATTTCCTTTCCCCTTTGATGTTCCATATGTTGGACCTAAATCAATCATTGAATTAGAAGACCAGTTTGTTGACTAAGATCTTGTCTTTATTTTAGGTCTCTCTCATGGTGATTCATCTAATCTTGTCAACCAACCATTTTTGTATCTTGATATTCCTCCTAATATTTTGGAATAAGAATATATATTTTATTTATGTAACCTAAATTATATCTTCAAAAGAAATCATTCAAACAAATAATAATTTTTAATAACCATTAGTATTATTTTATTAACAACCTAATGTTATTTTGATTAAATAAATTACTTCTGATACTATTCATTGTACCTAATTTTACTAATTTCTAGAAATAGAATATTATATTATTAATCTTAATATTATAAAAATAATAATAATATTAAATTTATTAATATAATTTTGGCCTGGGTCCTAGAGTCAAAAATAGTCGATTATGTAGCCGTTGGAGTCTCTGCTCAGTCTATTTAACATGCTAGGCCAGATTTGTTTCTTCAACTTGTCCTGACGATGAACCACACTAGTTGGTTCGAAACGCGTCGACAAAGGTCTTTTTCATTTGATTTACGCCGAAGCTCTTCTTATAACAAGATGAACCCTTCGATGATAATGGCCATAATAACTTCTTTCTGAATTATATTGTAATGGTCATTCAATTAACTGGGATGAATACTTGTTTCTACATGAATATATGGGTTTGTAGGAGTTTCAAAAGGAGTATAACACAATTAGTGAAGAATTTGTTTCAGATATAACTCCTTATGATCGAGAAGATGATTTGCTTGTCATCGAACATTTATGTAGTGATCTTGTAGATATATCTTTCATGAATGTCATGATGTGAATATTGAATCTAGTTTTCATAATTAGTTGACCGAGTTTTCTTAGAACTTAAAGGTAAGTTAGAAGTGTGGGGAAATTTTGTCAATGTTGATGGTTATGTCAGGTCCCTGTTAGCATAGAAGTATTCATGGCCTCTATTAGTTCTTAATTTTTCTATGCAAAAGTTTTCACCAATGTGTTGAGGCCTTGAAAATCATTGGATCAACATGGGGGAAAGCCACCTAGTTTGGATCTTAAGTCAACTCCTTTTCCATTTAGATAGTGGCTCCGACTGGATATGATGGGATTAGTTTCCCAATGAAAGATGATTGAAATAATGTGTAATTCTTATAATGAATTGAAATAAATGGATTTTCAGCAATGAATCAAATGGAAAACATATGAATTAATCTAGTTTATAACCCGGGATTGTTTAACATTCACCTAGGTGTGATCTATAATGATTTTCCTTAGTAAATGAGAATATAGATTGCTCAAGCATCAATGGAAATGAAAATATTTGAAGATGCTTACTTCGATTAAATAGTTAATCAAAGTACTATGTATAACTCATATCATATTTAGAATATCGAAGAAAATTTCTTAACATGTATTTTGAAAATACCAATGGCAACATGATCATAAATGAATACATGTAACACTATTCTTTAAATACCATGTAATAAGCAATATGAAAAGAAAAATTCACTATTTATTTATGAACAAAATAGAGGCAAAAAGATAGAAATACCAGATCCACGTTGCTCAGCCCATAAAAGAAACAGAAGTAATTTAGTCCTTCTCTAAAAGATGATTTCAGGAGTATAGAAATGAAATTTCTCAAAATTCCTTATGAAAAATATTAAAATAGTGTTCCGGTCATTCTACTGAAAAGGGTATGAAAGAACAATAGTGCGATATTTGGTAAGTCTTTCTTCATAAAATTCCAGACCTTAATTTCATACAACAAGTAAGCTTAAATATCAGAAAAGCAACTGAATGTATTGGGTAGAGCGTTGAGGGCATTTAAACAGATCCCTTCAATAACACCTAAAGAAAAATAGATTTTTGGTAGAAATTTATGAATATGATATGTTGTCTTCATCAACTTTGTTTGTTCCATCATATTATCTAGATGTTTGTCTGTCTATTTGAACTAAAGTGCCACTTATCATCAAAATTTTCTTCTTCTATCATGAAACTAAACATGGAAAACAAGAATAGATAAGTAAAAATGAAATGAGACTAACAAGCAATTTTTATTTGAAACAAATGATGTTTTGCAGGAAATCAGGAAAAAATGTAAAGCGTAATAAATCCCAAACACAACAATCATGGAGAGGAAAGAGGAGTGAAGCTTGTTAGTAAGAGAGGTGGAATTTACTGTCCTATCTCATATCACTTTTATACTAGGGGTAGAAGTCAAAATAATCACAATCGCTTGGAGGTCAAGAGTATTTCAAATAAAACCACACTCACAATTGTGGAAAGGTGGATGGCTAACGGTTTTTCAAAGGGGTGGTCCGAAAGAACAAAGGAGTGACGTGTGGATGTATGGCTTGGACAAAGAAATGCTTTCCTGACCCCGCCCCTTGAGAAACTTAAACTGATCATAGGGCAATTCAAAAGTCTTGTCCACCGTTGATCTGGGAAGATCTGAGTCATTTATTTTATCAAAGAAAGTTGGTCATTTATATCGCAATCATTGTTTGGATCTTGATTGCATTTCACAATGCTCATGAATATCGTAAGCAATGTTAAGGAGTGGTATACTTTAATAGGTGGCTAAAAGACTTGTGATTTGTGTTATGTGAGATGATATAAGGGATGACATGATGCTGATGTCACAATAACGTGGCAGAACTATGTGGAATTGTGACGTGGTAGATGATGTGGGAGATGATGTGGAGGATGATGTTGTTAGTGTTAGTCTTTGCATCTTTCCTTCAGTGATCAAACATGCTCTTACAAAGTGATTTTAAGGTATCAAGGTCAAATTTTGTCATTTCAAAGAGTCTTCAAGCAAAATTTGGTCACAAGGCATTAGGTCTAGGGTTTGTTTTCACTCTTTTCAAAGTTGCCCAAATGTCGGTCCATGTCACTATTCAGCTGAGTCTATCATCATTCATAGGGTTTTCATAATCATGTCAGGTTCCATTGGGTCATTTCTCACCTTGTTCATGCTTCAGTTGCGCCTAGGTAAGGTCATTTCCCTCTCCTATGGTTTTGAAGGAAATTTCTCTTGGACGGTCAAATCATTAGCAAAACTTGTATCCAGATGTTCATACACCTTCCCCTATCCTTAATATATCTTATCGAACACTTCCCATCACTAATATCCCCCAAATTCCTCATTTTTGCACAAACCCTAGTTTCTTGCCACAACTTGGCAATTTTCTAGGTTGGGCTTGTGTTTTTCCCTTTTTGACCCCTTCCCCTCACTCAATCTCTAAGATTCCACTTTCCCCTACTTCCTAACATCCCTCCCTACTTCCAAAAATTTCCGCAAGAATTTAGAAGCCCCTTATCCCCTTCATTTCGCTTCATTTCGACCAAATTCCTTGTTTCACACATCAGGACAAGTTTCACTCAAAAGATGCTTCAGAGAAATCAAAGATGCATTTTGAAAAAATGAGAGAGGTTTTTGTCCATAACAGGCCATGGAAGAAAAACCACCTTCACTTTTTACACATGTGTCATGGTTTCAGAGAAATTTTAAAAATACAATCGCCTCGGGAGAATTAGTGCACCTCTGAAGTGACCTTGGGAAAATCAAAATTTCTCCAGCTTGGTTGGACAAATAACTTTCTTGATGAGTCAAATGATAATTAGACACAAATATATTTCCAATGAGCTATCATGAGCTAAATTTGGAATGTAGGAAGGCATTCAAAAGTTGACTGCAACAACACTCTCCCTTGAGACAGCCTCATTTGGCACATTTTGACCAGTCTTGGGAGCTTTGATCTTTTACAAGGAAAATGAACTCCAAATTTAAAAATTATGGTTGGGTTGGAAGGCAGACTCAAGGACCTTTCGAACGAGCTATCCTGTGCCCAATTTGGACACCGGGAAGGCCTCCAAAAGCCTCCTGTGAAATGCACTACTAGGCGCATGGCGCATCAGGCTAGGCGCGCGGCGCATCAGTGGCGCGTGGCGCATCAGGCACAAAATCACAGTGTGAAAATACACTGGCATGGCGCATCAGGGGCACGTGGCACGTTGGGTGAGGCACGTGGCGCATACAGCCAACAAGCCCAAAAACTTCAAAAATTTGCTGCAAAATTGCCCAATATGCTTGGATCATCATTTGTACAAGTAGGTAGAGCCTCCATCATTGTTTTTATCCAAGTTTGGTGCTTGCTTCATGGTGTTTGATGAATGGTGATCGCTTAAGAAATCAAACCCTACTTCTTCATAAATTCCAAAGCAACAATGCTAGGGTTGTGATTGACTATTTTGTTGTTAAGTCTACCATTCCTCCATCACTCCCTCATCCCATTGGTCCCTTGTTTTCATCATTCCCTAAGTTTCCCTATCCCCCTAAGCTCATTAATTCCTTCTCCAAAATTCCCTTTCCCAAAGTCTCAAATAAAAAACCTCAGAACCTAACCCTATACATAAACTCCCAAACCATCGCATATTTCCTTAACTGAATCTATCCCAACAATCATTTCACTATTTTCCCTTGGTAGCAAAAGTCATTCACTCCTAAGCCCCTTTTTCCCTATCCCTAAGTGACATCATTCCCTATGATTCCTATTTACCCATATCATTTGTACAATCCTTAAATCCTAAACAATCAAGTGACTACCCCATTGTCTCCACATTTGACAAATCAGAAGTTTTAAAAGGGCAAATTTCAGTTACAGTCCTTTGTTCCCGCTGTCCTATTTCTCCCACAGTCTTTTCCCTTTGGCACACATTTGGCACATAGTTGGAAATTGGAGATAAAGACACCAAGTTCTGATTTATCATATTCAACAAACCAAACATACACTTAACATACACCTTGCATGGACATTATGGAGACAGACACCAAAACATCTTATGAACAAGACAGTGATTTCCACCATTGAACTACATGCACCAGAAGGACACTAAAACATCAAAAAAAGGAGGATAGACTTCGAATCATGGCTGAAGCATTTTTGGCTGAGCACGGTACTTGATGAGGCACCTTCAGCCCAAATTGCAAGTAATTTGGAGAAAATTTTGTCATTTTGAAATTTTTGGCTTGCAAAACAGGTTTTTGAGCTCAATGCGTAGCGCGCAGCGTGCGACCCATAAGATGGGGAAGTCCAAATCACAAATGGCTTATAGTTTTGGATTTTTCTTGATGAAATACATATTCTCAGCCATTTCCAAGGCATTTCATCAAGTTCTGGGTGACAAAAAGGCTCAAAAACATCATGAAAATCACATTTCTACCACGTTTTGCACCAGCAGGAAGTACTTCTGGGAGAATGCACTTTTGGAGGGTCAAATAGACACCAAATTAGAAAATTCCACTTGGGTTAGAAATTAGACATCCAGGGCTTTCCAAAAATCCAACCTGAGCTCAATTTGGATCCTGACAAGTGCCCCAAAAGTAGGTGGAAAGGCGCGCGGCACATAGGGCTCAGGCGCACAGCGCACAGGGTTTTTTTGGTCAAATTTTCACCTTCCAGCTCAGAATTTCGGCCAGTTATGACTAGTTTAGCCTCTTGATGTGATGTTTGACCCGGCTTGATGTAATTTGATGTGTATGATTTAATTTTGGCACATTTTTACTTGTTCTAGAGGATTCATTCACTAAAAGGTGAAAATTAAATGAATGAATCAGTTTCCTAGCATATAGGGGTAAGTTGTTTGATTACCTAGATTTCAGTTCCTTGTTTAGAATTAGTTCAAACAGCTCCTAGAATGATGAGCTCGACCCCTAGAGGCAAGGAAAGGGGTTAGGATGGTCTATATGATGTAATTTCTCAATCATTTTAGAGGTTGGACTCTTGGGAATAGCTTGACACTATATTGTACATATCTTATCTGCATTTTGGCAAAGGAAAGACCAGGGTTTTGCAGCAATATTTGGGATTCATGTGGCTTTATGTGTTGATGGTGTGTTTCTCTCAGTACTTGTAAGTTGTGTATGTGTACCACTTTCCTTATTTAATCTTCTGTAATTAAACAAATGAAGTGTT
>APFE031448239.1:0-44090 GCA_000404065.3 Pinus taeda | reverse complement strand
TGATCAAGACCTTTCTTCTAAATTTTGTGATGACCATCTTCAAATTGATGAGCCCCAAGAGACCAAGACTGATTCTATACCTGTTGTACATACCCCTACACCTTGTAAAATTCAAGATCAGTATAAACCTCTTGTTTTACCTTCTGTTCTCCATGCTTTCCCCAAAACCTATGATCTATACTTGCTGAGGTTTGATGGTGAATGTAAGAATGTCAACGCTGAGCAACATGTGCAGAATTTTGAGTCTTTTCTAGACCTTTTTTAAGTTGATAGCGAAGATGTTAGTATAAGGCTTTTTACTCTTTCTTTGCAAGCCAAAGTCAAGAGTTGGTTCAAAACCCTGCCTGATGCAAGCATTTCAGATTTCCAGCAGTTTGTCAAAGTTTTTCTCGACAGGTGGATGATCGGATAGAATCTTTTC
The DNA here is from genome assembly GCA_000404065.3 of Pinus taeda. NCBI lineage: Eukaryota > Viridiplantae > Streptophyta > Pinopsida > Pinales > Pinaceae > Pinus > Pinus taeda. The sequence goes on along the minus strand of APFE031448239.1, from coordinate 43,669 downwards.
CTTATTATAGAAGAGTATAATCAGCTGAAAAGAATGCCAGGGGAGACAGTACAACAATTTTCAGCCAGATTTAACCAAGTTTATTATTTGATCCTGATTGATATAAGGCCTCCTCCTAGATCTGCTCTCTTTCACTAACCAGGTGCCTTTGATCCAGAAATGGAGTTTCAGCTCAGAGAAAGGAATATTGCAACACCTCACAAGATGCAAAATAGTGCAGTAAATGTAGAGGCTCATTTGCTGATCTTGAGGGCAAGGTTGAAGGAAGAAGAAAAGAAGAATGTTTCAGAGCAGCTGACACTTTTAGAGGAAAATCTTGATATTTTCGTAAATGCAGTAGAAGAGATGGTGCGGAAAACAATTGCAAAAAATGAAAGTGACATTCAAGAAGAAGCGGCTGACCCAAAACATTTTGTTTCTGATCCCAGTTGTCGTAGTGATTGTTTTATAGATCATTGTGAAGAAGAGAGAGTTGTTTATATGATGTGTATGTTTGATGATGAATTGCCTCAGTTTGATCAGTATGATGATTATTATGTTCTCCAAAAAGAAGCTAATCTTGTAGATGAATCAGCAGCTAGTTTGTGCGAGGAGGAAGTTCACTTTCAGCAGCTCGAATACAGTGATCAACTGATGCATATCAGCTATGACAATGATGAGGAAAGTGCATCAAAGTTTGAAGTAAGTGAAGGATCTTTGCCTTTTTGTTTTGATTCGTTTCAGTTCATCAGAGATAACTACCATGCAATCAGAAATCAAATGTCAACAAGTCTTGATTTGAATAATCTTGAGAGCAATGAAAATTTTGTTCAAGACTTCTCATATTCAGATTTGCAACCCCCGAAAGCCATTGTTTGTCAAGTTGTAGCTGAAGACTTGGAGGTGGACACACATGATTTAATGATTCAAGGTGACTCCGTACCATTCTGTTTTGAATCATTTCAGTTTTTGAAGGGTAGATTGCATAGTAAATCTTCAAATGAACAGCCTATAACAGATCAACAATCTCTCAGTGTTAATGTTGAGGATGAGACAGATAACAAAATTCTTGAGTAGCCTGTAGCATCAGATTTGCAGCCACCAAATGAAATTCAAGGGCAGATTATAGATGAAGGTGCGGAAGATGAAATACATGATTTGATGATACAGGAAGATTCTATACCCTTTTGTTTCGAAGCATTTCAGTTTATAAGGCAGAATCTTCGTAAAATCTCTCGAGAAAAAGATGAATAGCTAGAAGGATGTCATACATTTTCAATGGATACATTACAACAGTCTTTTCAAGTTTTTCATGATCCAATAGTTGATGTTTTGGATGAGGTTTGCAGTCAATGTCTTTCTCCATTGACTACATGTGAGCTTGAAACATGTGCTAATATGAATTTGATTCGGCAGCTGGTTTCTTTGTCATTTTCAGCAGAGGTCTCGTCACAAGGCTCAGATCAAGGTTTGCATTCATGGTATGAGGAAACAAGAAGTAATCCATTAGATGAGCTAAGTTCCAGTGTGCTTGAATTTCAATATCCTTATGTAGTGTTTTTGGAGGCGGATAGAGGATCTATATCATTCAATGGACCTGTTTCCAAGTTGTCATGGGAGTGGCCTTTCAGTAGTTCTCTCTTGTTGTTCATAAGTGAGCAATTGCGGAAAATTCAAACAACAGATGGAATACTTACTTGGTTGCATTGGTTGTTTCATTTCACTTGATCAGGTGATGAATGAAACCGTTAGAGTAGGTTTTGATGAATAAGCTCCACTTTGAGCATCATTTTCAGTTTGTCGTTGTGTTTAAGTATCGAGTCAGTTCTTAGTTGAGTGACCGTCAATTTGTGTCGTCAAGTCATCAGTTTTCAGTCATGCATTTTAGGTTGAGTTTTTTACTCCATTGCCCAATGGATAAGGCACTGGTCTGCTCTCCCAAAGAGCTGCCATTCTTGGCACCTCCAAGGAGCTACCATCCCCATTGGAGCCAATGTTAGTGCTAGTCTTTTCAGCCTTCCTTCAGTGATCAAACATGCTCTTACAAAGTGATTTTAAGGTATCAAGGTCAAATTTTGTCATTTCAAAGAGTCTTCAAGCAAAATTTAGTCACAAGGCATTAGGTCTAGGGTTTGTTTTCACTCTTTTCAAAGTTACCTAAACGTCGGTCCATGTCACTATTCAGCTAATTCTATCATCATTCATAGGGTTTTCATCATCATGTCAGGTTCCATTGGATCATTTCACACCTTGTTCATGCTTCAGTTGCGCCTAGGTAAGGTCATTTCCCTCTCCTAGGGTTTTGAAGGCAATTCCTCTTAGACGGTCAAATAATTAGCAAAACTTGTATCCAGATGTTCATACACCTTCCCTTATCCTTAATATACCTTATCGAACACTTCCCATCACTGAGATCCCCCAAATTCCTCATTTTTCTACAAACCCTAGTTTCTTGCCACAACTTGGCAATTTTCTAGGTTGGGCCTGTGTTTTTGCCTTTTAGACCCCTTCCCCTCACTCAATTTCTGAGATTCCACTTTCTCCTGCTTCCTAACATCCCTCCCTATTTCCCAAAATTTCCCCAAGAATTTAGAGGCCCCTTATCCCCTTCATTTCACTTCATTTCAACAAAATTCCTTGTTTCACACATCAGGACAAGTTTCACTCAAAAGATGCTTCAGAGCAATCAAAGATGAATTTTGAAAAACTGAGAGATTTTTTGTCCATAACAGGCCAACGAAGAAAAACCTCCTTCACTTTTCACACAGGTGTCATGGTTTTAAAGAAATGTCAAAAATACAATGGCCTCGGGAGAATTGATGCACCTCTGAAGTGACCTTGGGAAAATCAAAATTTCTCCTAGCTTGGTTGGCCAAATAACTTTTTTGATATGTCAAATCATAACTAGACACAAATATCTTTCCAATGAGCTATCAAAAATTCAATTTGGAGTGTAGGAAGGCATTCAAAAGTTGACTGCAACAGCACTCTACCTTGAGGCAGCCTCATTTGGCACATTTTGACCACTCTTGGGAGATTTACTTTTTTTCAAGGCAAATGAACTCCAAAGTGAAAAATTCTGGTTGGGTTGCAAAGTAGACTCAAGGAGCTTTCCAACGAGCTATCTTGTGCCCAATTTGGACACAGGGAAGGCCTCCAAAAGCCTCCTTCAAAATGCACTACTAGGCGCGTGGCGCATCAGGCTGGGCGCACGACACATCAGGGGGGCGTGGCGCATTAGGCACAAAATCACAGTGTGAAAATACACTGGCATGACGCATCAGGGGCGCGTGGCGCATTGGGTGAGCCGCACGACGCATACAACCTACAAGCCCAAAAACTTCAAAATTTTGCTCCAAAATTTCCCAATATGCTTGGATCATCATTTGTACAAGTAGGTAGAGCCTCCATCATTGTTTTTATCCAAGTTTGGTGCTTGCTTCATGGTGTTTGATGAATGGTGATAGTTTAAGAAATCGAACCCTACTTATTCGTAAATTCTAAAGCAACAATTCTAGGGTTGTGATTGACTATTTTGTTGTTAAGTCTACCATTCCTCCATCACTCCCTCATCCCATTGGTCCCTTGTTTTCATTATTCCCTAAGTTTCCCTATCCCCCTAAGCTCATTAATTCCTTCTCCCAAATTCCCTTTCCCAAAGTCTCAAATACAAAACCTCAAACCCTAACCCTATACATAAACTCCCAAACCATCGCATATTTCCTTAACTGAATCTATCCCAACAATCCTTAAACTTTCCCACTATTTTTTTTCCCTCCCCTTACAACCCCTCATTTCACTATTTTACCTTGGTAGCAAAAGTCATTCACTCCTAAGTCCCTTTTTCCCTATCCCTAAGTGACATCATTCCCTATCATTCCTATTTCCCCATCTCATTTGTACAATCCTTAAACCCCAAACAATCAAGTGACTATCCCATTGTCTCCACATTTGACAAATCGGAAGTTTTAAAAGGGCAAATTTTACTTGGTTACAGTCCTTTGTTCCTGCTGTCCTATTTCTCCCGCAGTCTTTTCCCTTTGGCACACATTTGGCACATAGTTGGAAATTGGAGATAAAGACACCAAGTTCTAATTTCTCATCTTCAACAAACCAAACATACACTTAACATACACCTTGGATGGACATTATGGAGACAGACACCAAAACATCTTAGGAACAAGACAGTTATTTCCACCATTGAACTACATGCACCAGAAGGACACTAAAACGTCGAAAAAAGGAGGATAGACTTCGAATCATGGCTGAAGAATTTTTGGATGAGAATGGCACTTGATGAGGCACCTTCAGCCCAAATTTCAAGGAATTTGGAGAAAATTTTGTCATTTTGAAATTTTTGGCTTGCAAAACAGGTTTTTCAGCTCAACGCGTAGCGCGCAGCGCGCGACTCATAAGATGGGGAAGTCAAAATCACAAATGGTTTATAGTTTTCGATTTGTCTTGATGAAATACATATGCTCAGCCATTTCCAAGGCATTTCATCAAGTTCTAGGTGACCAAAAGGCTCAAAAACATCATGAAAATCACCTTTCTGCCACTTTTTGCACCAACAGGAAGTACTTCTGGGAGAATGCACCTTTGGAGGGTCAAATGGACACCAAATTGGAAAATTCCACTTGGGTTAGAAAGTAGACATCTAGGGCTTTCCAAAAAGCCAACTTGAGCTCAATTTGGATGCTAAGAAGTGCCCCAAAAATAGTTGGAAAGGCGCACGGCGGATAGGGCTCAAGCGCGCGGTGCATAGGTTTTTTTGGTCAAATTTTCACCTTCCAGCTCAGAATTTTGGCTAGTTATGACTAGTTTCACCTCTTAATGTGATGTTTGACCCATATTGATGTAATTTGATGTGTATGATTTAATTTTTGCACATTTTTACTTGTTCTAGAGGATTCATTCACTAAAAGGTGAAAATTAAATGAATGAATTAGTTTCCTAGCATATAGGGGTAAGTTGTTTGACTACCTAGATTTCAGTTCCTTATTTAGAATTAGTTCAAACAGCTCCTAGAATGATGAGCTCGACCCCTACAGGCAAGGAAAGGAGTTAGGCTGGTCTATATGATGTAATTTCTCAATTTTTTTCAGAGGTTAGAGAGGTTGGACACTTGGGATTGCTTTGGCATATCATTGTACATATTATCTCTGCATTTTTGGCTAAGGAAAGACTAGGGTTTTGCAGCACTGTTTGGGATCCATGTGGCTTTATGTGTTGATGGTGTGCTTCTTTTAGTAATTGTAAGTTGTTATGTGTATCATTTTCCTTCTCTCATCTTCTGCAATTGAACAAATGAAGTGTTAAGGTAGAATCCATAGATTGTGATGCTCTGCCTTTAAGTTTGTTTGATTTTCCATGTTTTCATCTGTTTAAGGAGAATCCTTGAAAGCTTCTTTCTCTCCTTAGCTCCTCACCAGTCTGATCTATCTGTTCATTCCCTTTAAAAGCATCAAGGTGATCTCCTTCCTTGCCCCATTCAGACCTCTGCAGAAATTGTGCCTCATCCCCAAGCCCAAATTTTCTTTTCCCTGTTTCAACACAAAAACCCCTAAAAACTCAAATCAAACCTTTGTACTTCATACCTAGCCTAAAATTAGCTTCTATTTCAGTCATCTCGGGTCCCATCGATCATATTTTTCCGAGATTGACCGGAGAGAGCCCTCTCCTGTCCTCGTAGGGCTAGCTATGAGGCTGAGCATGGTTTGATGTATCCTTGAGTTTTACCTTATTTCAGCCTAAGGTAGATTTGAGCGCTAACAGATGTCATATCATAATCAGCATGAGGAAGGATATAGCAATCACAATTCAAATGAGGCATGACCCTTGGAACTTTGTGATTGCACAAATGAGATATTAATTTAAATGTGTTTTATAATCACAACGGGTCCATTGTATTGCATATCCTAATCAGGAAGGGGCGGAGTGCTTGGCCTAATGAAATTTTTGATGTCTTGCAGATAGGCGACTTTATAAATTGTAGTTGATTTTCCCATCGGGTTTGGACCTGATCGCAAATCAAAAATTGGTAAAGGTAATGGGACATGGACTTATATGATAGCGGATTATGCAATTGCGATGGAGGTGGGGTCCTTGATGTTAGAGAATTATATATTATAGAGAAATGGAACACATAAAATATTGCAGAAGTATAAACACATAAAACACATAAAATAAGAGAGACACAGAGATACATGCTTCACCTAGTTTGCGCTACATCCATGGAGAAATAGCCAGTCCTTCTTTTTTTATTATCTAGAAAGCTGAAGAGATATAAACTACAATAGATCTGCTATAATTCCCTCTTCGCTCTCAATCTCCTCTCTCTTCCTCACTCATAATACAAATATACATAGATGCAATACAATTCCATCATATATAGTGAGGGGTTCCCTTCTAGGGAAAAAACCCTAAATTAAACATAACTTATGACACCACCCCATTACAAACTGGGGTCCAGTATGATAATACCTTTGAATACAGAAGATAATCAGGCTCCACACCCAATAATCTCCCACTTGGAGACTGATTATAGCAACTCCACCACTGCTTCATTTTCTGGACAATGACTCCACTTTGGACCTAGTTGTTTCTAATCTTCTTCATCATACTTGAAGACCAATTGAAGCTAAGCAAATTCTCACTTTCTCCCTGGTTACAACTTTTGTTAACATGTCTGCATGATTCTGGCTAGTGTCTATCTTTTCGAGCTTCAACTGTCCATCTTCCAATGTTGACCATATTAAATGGTACTTGAGTTGTATCTGTTTAGTCTTGCAATGAAAAGAGTTCTTTGCAAGATGTATGGCACTCTGGTTGTCACTGTATAACATGCCCAACTCCTTCTTCTTACCCAATTCATCCAAAAACCTTTGTAACTAAATGATTTATTTACTAGACTCTATAGCAGCAACATAGTCTACTTTTGTTGTTGAGAGTGCAACAACCCTTTGCAATTTTGAGACCCAACTAACATTTGTTCCACCTAAAGTAAACACATACCCTGTTGTTCTTCTCTTGTTATCTCTATCACTTGCCATATCTGCATCCACATATCCCTGTAGAGAAATGTTTGAACCACCAAAGCATAATTCTCGATTTGTGGTACCTTTCAAATACATGAGAATCCACTTCACCACCATCCAATATTCCTTTCCTGGATTGTTCATGTACCTGCTTACAACTCCCACTGCACGTGAAATATCAGGCCTTGTGTAGATCATTGCATACATTAAGCTTCCAACTATTGATGCATATGAAATTTTAGACATATGAGCCATTTCTTCCTGAGTCTTGGGACACTCCTCCTTACTTAATTTGAAATGGCTAACCAAAGGTTTACTAACTAGTTTTGCATTCTACATATTAAACCTTTTCAACACCTTTTCTATGTACTCACTTTGAGATAGTGTTAATTTGTGATTCTTCTTGTCTCTAGTTATTCTCATACCAAGGATTTGTTTTGCAACACCCAAATCCTTCATTGAAAATGAGTTTGCCAATTTTCTTTTGAGTGCATTTATTTCTTGCATGTTAGAACCTGCAACAAGCATGTCATCTACATACAATAACAATACAATATAGCTGCCATCATTTTTCCTTTGGAGATAAACACAATGATTAGAGTGACATCTAGTATAACCTTGTTCAGACATAAACCTATCAAATTTTAGGTACCACTGCCTTGGAGCCTATTTTAAGCCATACAAGCTCTTCTTCAACGTGCACACTAGTTTCTCCTTCCCTTTTACCTCATATCCTTGTGGCTATTGCATATATATGTCCTCCTCCAAATCCCCATGGAGAAAGGTTGTCTTTACATCTAACTACTCAAGATGCAATACTAGACTTAAAATAGTTCTGATTGAGGTCATTTCCACATTAGGAAAAAGTATCTCATCAAAGTCTATACCCTTTTTCTGTGCAAACCCTTTCACCACAAGTGTAGCTTTATACCTTTTTCTACCTCCATCTTCTTCCATCAACTTGTAAACCCATTTATTCTAGAATGTTGTTTTACCTGCAGGCTACCTCACTAAGTCCCAAGTCTGGTTATGTGCTAAGGAGTCCATCTCTTCTTTCATGGCTTACTCCCACTTCTTCTTGGTTTCTACCTACATTTCTCCTTCATAAAATTCTAGTTCACTAGAATCAACCAACAATACATAATATAATGAAGGAGAGTATTGTTCAAGGGGTCTACTTATCTTAGTATATCTTCTAACACCACTTTCAGGTGTTTGAGGTGCTTGTTTCTCTTGTGGTTGTTGTTTTGGCTGTTGATCATTATTATTTTCAGGCACCATCACTTTTTCTAAGATCTCGTCAAGAACTATGTATTCTCTATTTTCTTTTTGCTATTTATTTTCCTACAGCTAATCCTTATACAAAAAATTTTCATTGAATATGACATATCTTCTCGTAATGATTCTGTGCTTTTCATAATCATAAAAGCGATAACCAAAATAATTAACACCATATCCAATAAAGGTACATTTCTTTGATTTTGCCTCAAGCTTTGTTCTATTTTATTTATTAATGTGGACAAAGACTTCACAACCAAAAGTCTTTAAAAAAGAGTGGTTTACCTTTTTACCTGTCCATGCCTCCTCTGGAATACCACCATCCGAGGAACTTGAAGGCCCTCGATTTATTAGATAAACAACAGTATTTATAGCATCTGCCTAAAATTGTAAAGGAAATCCTGCATGCGATCTCATGCACCTTGCACGCTCCATGATTGTCCTATTCATCGTTTCTGACACACCATTTCTTTGTGGTGTTCCTGGAACTATCTTCTCTGTACGAATTCCATTCTCTGAACAATAGCTATCAAACTCTTTGATGCAATATTCACCTCCATTGTCTATGTTAGTGTCAGTGTTTCACACTACCATCAGTGATCAAAATCTGCTCTTTTGCATTTCATAGTAGGAGTCCCATACTAATGAGTTTGCATTCCATTAGGTCATGGATTCACTGATGGTAGGGTTTACTTAAATTTTCCCTCATGATCTGTACTTTCTAATCCTCTTCCATATATTTTAGTGATGGCTCATGTTCCCTTTGAAATTCACTTCATTAGGTCTTAGGTTCGGTCTCCTTAGTTTTTACGGTCCCACCATGGTCAAATCCAATAATTACATGCCAATAACGATCAGCAAGGACATGAGGAGGCCAATAATGATTAGAAAAACAATAATTTATCATTTTGAAAGCCTAATGTAGTTCTCACCTCAAAACTTGTTTTGAGGTGAAAATAGGGTATTTTGTTCTTATCTCCATTAATGATGCAATTTTATGTTTTCATATGTAATATTGGCTCCCAACTGCCCCTAAGCATCTAATGATGTTTCCAAGAACCTTCCACTGCAAAAATCAGGTCATCATGAGCAGTAATTCACCTGCAAAAGCAAAAGAGAAACAAGCACTAAAACCCTAATTTCCTCTCCCAATGAGCTAGGGTTGTCGATGGGATCAGAGATATCTGAGCAGAGGAGGAATAAAGGATGCCAAAAGGTATGAGGCCATTTTATATCATCAAACATCAGGTCTCCATCATTTGTTGAGAAGTCATTCCAAGGAACAAGCCATTCACCACACATTAGGGGCGATTTTTATTCAAACTATCTTTCTAAGCAAGAAAAGATGAGTTTAACAAATGTAAGAGAGGTTTTTGTCCATCATTGACCCATAAAGAAAAATCTCTTTCAGTTTTTACACAGGTTTCATGGTTTGGGAGAAATGTTGAAAACATCATTTGCCTTAGGAGGGTTAATGAACCTCTAGAGTGACCTTGGTAAAATAATTTTTTCTCCTAGATGGATTTCCCAAATAACTTCCTTGATGGATTAACTCATAAGTAGACACATAGATATTTCCAATGAGCTATCATGAGCTCAATTTGGAGTTGAGGAAGACCTTCAATATTTGACTATAACATCACTATGCATTTTGGCAGCCTCATTCTGCACATTTCGAACAATATTGGGAGATTGGACTTTTGATAGGGTAAATGAACTGAAAATTGAAAAATTCAAGATGTTCTAGAAAGTAGACTCGACATGATTTTGAATGAGCTATCACATGCCAAATTAGGACACCTGGAAGGACTCCAAAAGTTGCTTGCAAAAGGCATTGTGCTTCGAGAAGGTGGCACTGTGCTTTGAGGGCAGCACTGCTCTTTGAGGCAAAATTTCCAGTGCAAAAAACAACTGGCACTGCGCTTTGACAGAGGTGTTTCACTTGTGTAGGGTGGCACTATGCTTTGGCCAAAAAAGCCAAAAATCACTCCAAACTTCAAATTGCACTCAAATTTCCTCCAATTTCATGTTTTACAAGTAAGTACTCCTTCCTAGATAGTGTCTCGATTGCAGATCTCATGTTTTGAACCTCTCCTCTATTATTATTGCTAAACCCTAATCCTCCTCCATAAAACCCTGATTTCTTTGTTCATTTCTCTAAAACCCTAATCTCTTTGTTCATGTCACTAAAACCTTAATCTCTTTGTCCATTTCATCTTTTAGTCTCAAAACTCAAGCCTTTCACTTATCATTTGCCCCATCCTCACCTACTTTTCATCGCTTATATTTCAATCCCATAAACCCTCCTTTCACCCTCACATTTTGTGTCCTAACCACATACATTCACTCATAAACCCTAAGGCATACCCTTCACACCATTTACATTGTTCCATATACATTGTCAACATTTGTGCAATTAAACAGTTAGCTCAATAGATAGAGGAAGTGATTTTGACTATGATGAAGAGACTGCTAGGCCTTCAACACATGTGGAAATAGGACATGAACACCAAGAGACAAAAACTGTTGAGATACTAGTGTTCGTGACATATCAGAGAGGGTCAAGGAAGTTGTTTGCAGCTACCAGGTAGGTGTTTACTCCACAAGGTGTGGAAGGGGCTTTGCCTTCCTCGTTAGCAAAATAGTTACAGCTTGAGTATCTGAGCAAAGGCAAGGATAAGATACTAGAGAATGGCTTGGATGCTAACCAATAGAGGGAATTTTAGTTAGAAGAGCATGATGATGAGCCACAACACCATACCCATCATGGAGTAGAGATCATTGATTTAGAAAGCCAAGATGAAACTACAACTCAAAACATGCTTATGATGGAAAAGGATGCACACATTCGAATGTTGATGGACACTATAGCAAGGGGTAGATATATCATCACATATTAAGAGCAGGAGAACAAACAGTTGAATGATAAGCAGGTTGTGATGGAACTTGAAATTCTGAAAATGAAGAGGCAAAGTGACAAAAAGGCTCATGTCGCGTTGACTTCCATTATGCAAGAGATTGAAAATGATAGGGAAACATGGCTTGAGAGGGTCAACATAGATCTTGAAAGACTAATTGAGAAGGCCAACAGGGTTAAGAAAATTCTTTGACACATGGCCTACCATTACATGACCTGCAACAAAATCTGCAATATGAGGATTAGGAAGCTAAAAGTTAGGTTGAGGAGAGCCTTAAAGGGAAATAAAGAGAAATATAGGATAGAAATATTAGTTGAAGCCTCACTAGCCCATAAAAGCAGCTGATGGTGGTGTCCCATGCCAAATTTGGACAAGTTTTGGATATTTTTTACATTTTTCAAATTTTGAAATTCTCAACACAGAAAACTGGCCCAGAAGCGCAGAGCCACTAGCACTGTACTTTTTCCTAGAGCATCAGATTGAGAAAAAAATTGCATTTTTGGATTCATCAAGATGATAACATACACCATAGAAAATTTCGGAAGTTTTGGAGGAAATTTGGGTCACAAAATGTCCAAAAACTACAAAAAAAATGACCTCTCTCCCTCTTTTTGGACACACAAAAATAGTCTTGGGAGATTCACCTTTTTGCAGTTGCAAATGACCTCCAAATTCAAATATTCTAGTTGTTTTAGAAGCTATATTGGAAGGTTTTTCCAATGAGCTATCTTGTGCTCAATTGTGTTAATGGTAAGACCTCCAAAAGAAGGTGGAAAGTGGCGACGTGCTTTTGACTAGTTTGCCCAGAAAATCAAAATTTCGCTTAGTTTGACTGTGGATTTGTTTTCTCTCTCCTCATGAATGTTTCTACTCATGTAATTAATGACATGGCATGTAAATGTGATTGGTAAAATAATTTTAGAAGGTAGATTCATTAGTTAGAGGTGGTTTTGAGGCTAATGAATCAGTTTCCCTACTTATAGAGGCAAGTTGTTTGCCTTCCTACATTTTAGTTCTTAGTTGGGAAATGTCTAGAACTGCCCCTCTTCTCATGGATTCGACCCTAGATGGTCAGGATGAGTAGTTTTCATTTATATATTATGCATTTTCTTTATCATTAGAAGAGTTTGGATTCACTTGGATGCTCTTTACAGTATTGTACATCATTATAAGCAGTTTGGCAAGGAAACTAAAAGGAGTTGCAACTATTTTTATGGGATACTTGTGGTATGGTGCTTAGCATAGTTTCTTCTTCTGTTATTAGCTTTTCACACGTTTTATGTATGCCACATTCTATTTCACTACTTCTAACTGAATGATATCAAGACAGATAGGTAGAATTCATTGTTTACATTGCTCTACCTTGGGAAACCATTCAATATTTTATGTTTTCTGCTGTTTGAGAAGAATACATGATCTTCACATGCCTTCCTTATCTCCTCACCAGTCTTAGACATTCCATCTGACTAGATTTCAAGTGCCAAATCCTATACATACCTTTCCCCGTAGAACACACTACATCACGACCTAATTTCCCATACCTAAATTGCCTAGCTCCATCTGGTCCAGCACAAAACCAACAAAATCAATCAAAATCCTCTTAGCTATTATACCTAGCCTAAAATCCCATTTGATCCAGTCATTTTGACTGAGATTCATAAAGGAGATATCCCTCTCCCGACCTCGTAGGGCTAGCTACCTGGTTAAGCTTGGTTTGTGGTTACCCTAGAATTGCCTCAATTCAGTGTGAGGTTAATCTAGGCTCTAACAGTCTGATCTGAGACACTTCAACCTTTTTATGGTCTCATTTTCAACCAAAGCTTTACATTTCTTGAAATTACCAAATACATTATATTTATTTCAAATACAATAAATGCAAGTTTTTCTAGTTTCATCATTAATGAAAGTAACATAATAATGAGAGTCACCATGAGATGATACCTGAGTAGGTCCCCATTCGTCTGTATGCACAAGATCTAACTTTTCACTCTTCTTTTCTTTCCCAACTCTAAGGAATTTGACTCTCTTTTGTTTCCATAAACACAATTCTCACAGAATTCTAAATCAACATGCTTCAAACCTGGCAACAAATTTCTTGAATGAAGAATCTGCATCCCCTTCTCCCTCATTTGCCTAAGCCTATGAAGCCACAATTCCATATATAATCCTATAGAGATGAAAGCATTAACATAATTACAAATACCATTGCATAAATACAATGTACCAACCTTTCCTCCTTTTGCTATTACCAGTGATCCTTTAGTGACCTTCTAGGTTTTATCTGTGAAAGTAGTTACGCAACCTTCTCCTCCCAACTGCCCTATTGAAATTAGATTTTTCTTCAGATCTGGAACATGCCTTACCTCCTTCAATAGCCATTGGTTTCCATATTTTTGTTTTATGAAAAGTGTATGCATTCCAATGATTTTATAGGGTTTATCATCACCCAATCAAACCTATCCAAAATCTCCTTGAACATATTCATAACAATGTTTCCTATCAGGTGTGGCATGGAATGAGGCCCCTGACTCTACCACCCAAGCATCAATAATATTTTCTATTGAAAGAATCAAAGCATCTTGAAACACAACATCTATTATATTTGCTTCATGATTAGTTTCTTGCTGTGCGTCTCCTTCTTTTCCCTTTCAAGACTTGCAGTCTTTCTTTAGGTGTCCTTTTTTCCCACATTTCCAACACACTATTCCCAAACTGGACTTGGATCTACTTTTTCTTGACTTACTATGATATCCAAGACACTTTCCTCTTTCGATTTTTCTTCCCCTAGTCTCTGTAGTCAAAGCATTACCTGATGTCTAACCGGAGCTTTTCCAGCACATTTCCTCGCTAAGGATTGCACTGACAACATAATCAAACTTTTAAGTACTAGATCTAGAGACAGAGTTACTAATGGCCATAACTAAACCATTCCAACTTTCTAGCAATGAGCACAAAAATAACAAAGCCCTAACTTCATCATCAAAATTTACCCCTATAGAACTTAACTAACTAGTAACTATATTAAATCCATTTAAATGATCAGCAACAGATCCACCTTCTGACATCTTCATATTAAATAAATGGTTCATAAGAATTACCTTAACTGAGAACAAGGGTTTTTCATATAGTTTGGCCAATTTAGACATTAAACCCTCTGTTTTCATTTCCTTCGAAATTTTAAACGCTACCGACACCGCTAGGCGCAACCATATTATTCAAAGTGCTTTTATGTCGATAATATCCCATTCTGTGTCTGTCATACTCATGGGCTTCTTTGTGTTTCTGCGGTTGGTATAGATCTCTCTGGTACAAATAATCTTCCATCTGCATATTCCATAGCTGGTAGTTTTTGCCATTAAGTTTTTTGACCCTAAACCTACCATCTTCTACCATGGTTCCCACTCGAACCAGGGAACCTTCTCTCTTCCGAGTTTATTAGCCAAAAAGAACTTCATCTCTAATACCAATTATTGGAGAATTATATATTACATAGAAATGGAACACATAAAACATTATAGAAGTATAAACACAGAAAATGCATAAAATAAGAGAGACACAGATATATGTGGTTCACCCAGTTTGGGCTACATGCATGGAGAAACATCTAGTCCTTATTTTTCTATTATCTAGCAAACTGAAGAGATACAACCTATAGCAGATCCATTGTAATTCCCTTTTCACTCTCAATCTCCTCTCTCTTCCCCACTCAGAACACAGATATACATAGACACAATGCAATTCCCTCATATATAGTGAGCGGTTGCCTTCTAGGGAAAAAACCCTGAATTAAACATAACTTCTACGGTTAGATCTTCACCTAATGAACAACCCAAATTGACTATGAAATTACAAAATTTAGAAGGAAATTTTACACCTATTCTTAGCTTCAGGGGCACTACCCCTGATCCCCCCACTAGGGGGCGCTCCCAAAGGTCGCAACCCCCCCCCCCTCTGACCCCCCTTGCAGTGAATATTTTATAGGCAGCGTTGCCACACCATTACAAGCTAGGGTCCGATGCAGTGATACCTTTGAATACAGAAGATAATCAGGCTCCATGCCCAACATTTTAGAAATGCATTAGTTTCACGGTCCGGTCTGGGGTCTTTGCCTTATGGTTTCTTTTGGATATTCAAGGTTTAATAATTTGGTTTTGGTTAAAAATCCTATGTATTAAACTTTGGTTATAGGACTTTATTAACAATTTTTTATGTTGATTTTATATTGTTAAACTTTTTGGTTTTTGAACAAATAAAATAAAAGGCATTTTTAAAACTAAAGGATCAATATTTTAATATAATGAATTTCATAGGAAATTTATAATATATTAAAATGGGGGTTGTTGAATAGTACAATAGAATGTCATCACATGGGACGATGATGCCTTCGTGACGAATGCCTATTTTCTTCAAATAAAAATTTTCAACCCTCAAGGAAGGAGATTTAACTTGAGTATTGAGCTTCCACCACCTCATCCATTTTGAAAAAAATCTCTAATCCATAGTTAAGAAAGAGAGAATAATCTCAATGAACATTTTCCATCATTCATCCAAGAATCCTACACTCATGATAGCTTGGATCATGAGCAACATGAAAATATCATGTATGGCATGGATCTATCTCTCAGTAACTTTTCTTGTATATATTTCCCTAAAGTTTGTTTGATGATCCCTTCGCATATTCATTAGAAGAGTCCTTTCAATATGGACCCATGTCTCATGGCCTATATTCTCACATGATTTTTCGAGTCTTGTATTGTCATAAGCCTAGTGGTTATTTATGTTTTGGAGTTCCACATGTGCTAGAGTAGTTATGTGTAATGCACTATTGTGTTTGCACTTCCTATTTTCACATGTCAGTGAAGATGATTGAATAGAAATTTCTTTTGTTACTATTTTGTACGATCACACCTTATGGTCTAAACATGGGTAGAAGCTTCTATGTTTGCTTTGGAAGTTCCACTTTACATGATCTGACCTTGGTTTCTTGTGTTTAGGATAGGCTAGGTTGCATGTACTTAGATGAATTGCATTATCTTTTCCTTGTCATGTTTTAGTTTTATGCATTCAAATTTATTTTCTCTTTAATAAGTAAGTTTTGAGCTTTGAGATCGATTGACTAATATTTTGTGAAAGGAAAATTGAAGCAACACACATCCATTGGCTTATCTTCACCCTCTTCCTTGATTTAGTTTACATCTTTCGAGTAAGTGATTTTCTATTGGAAAATATGATCCTTCAATTGGGAGACTATAAGAAAACAATGAGACACACATCTATTTAGCTTTCTCATTCACACACTCAATCTTGTTAAGAATGGTGTGTTCTTTTTTATTTATCCATGTACAATGAGATAAGGGGAAAATTTAGTGATTAAAGCATTAGAGGTCTAAACCCTATATCTGAAAGAACAACCTCCACTGCTCTTAATAAGTTGGGATACCTCTTTCAGCCGTTAAAAAAATAATTTCCTATGCATAATCCTACCAAATAAAAAATAATATAAAGAGATGAAAGAAGAGAAAGGCTTCCTATACAAAGAGGTGAAGCAAGTAAATTCGTCAGGGTGCCATCCAGGCCTTCTAGTAGCAGAGTAGTGCCATAGATGTAAAACTCACACTCTAATTGTTTTATTTTTTCATACTATACTACCCTTAATTACATCGATGTGATATTGATATGGCTTGCTCTATGAGTATTGAAATTGACTGTATCTTTAATAGGGAAAAGTGGAGAGTTGAAGCTAACACATTGATTGAATCAACATTTCTTGGAGAAGTGAGCTTTGCACTTACAATGGAACCATTTCAGAGAAGTTGGGGTTCTCCTAGTGTGTCGCCAATGTTGTTTCTATGCAAATGACCCTCTAATTTTTTTTCTTATTTTGATTCTAGAGCCTACGCTAACTGTCATTTCAAGCCCCCATGTGTTGTCATGTGGTTTGATTTGTTAATAGTGTAATTTCTCCTAGTGTCGCATCCTCCTAAGTCAATGTGTCTGAAGCATACTCACTTAAACATTAGAAGCATTTAAGTTAGTAAAGTATATCATTAGGCGAACCCACTTAGAAACTTTCCTTCTATCCATGCACACACTCAAAAGCACATAAAAGTGGAAACAACAAGAAAAAGCAAGAAAATAACTCACAAAAAAAAAACTGCACTTTGAGTTTATGAAGGCTTGCACTTGAGGTGAGCACACTCTCTTCGTGATTTGGAATTTTGCCCTACTAGGGTGCACTCATTCAAGCTGATAAAGTGCACCCTACTTGGGCACAGTCCTTCTTGGTGAAGACTTGTGCCCTATCCAGTTGTATGGTTGATATAACTTGTTGCATGAGAGCGCACTCCTAGAAAATATGAATTGCCTTAACTCCTTCTTAACTGATCATTTCATCGAATGACAAGTGGAACTCATGCATGAGTTTATTTTGCATGTTGATATCTTTAAATAAATTCATTTAAGCATTCCTTCATCACCATTTTTATTCGGTGTGGAGCCTGATTATCTTCCTTATTTAAAGTTATCGCTTCATTGGACCCTAGTCTATTATATGGCAACAACGTTGCCCGTTAATGCAGGCCACCAGGGAGGTCCAAGGGGGTTCAGGTATCCGAGAGGTACCACAAATCAAGAATTATGCTTTGGTGGTTCAAACATTGCTTTACAAGGATATGTT
This sequence comes from Pinus taeda, assembly GCA_000404065.3. NCBI lineage: Eukaryota > Viridiplantae > Streptophyta > Pinopsida > Pinales > Pinaceae > Pinus > Pinus taeda. Next base: position 25,781 of record APFE031448239.1, on the reverse strand, counting down.
GATGCAGATATGGCAGGTGATAAAGATAACAGGAGGATCATCACAAGGTATGTGTTTACTATAGGTGGAACAACTTTTAGTTTTGTTTTAAAATTTCAAAGTGTTGTTGCACCCTCGACGATGAAAGTAAAGTATGTTGCTGCTACAGAGGCTAGTAAAGAAATGATTTGGTTACAAAGGTTTCTATATGAATTGGGTAAGAATCAAGAGCTCAACAGGTTATACAGTGACAACCAAAGTGCCATACATCTTGCAAATAACTCTACATTTCATTCCAAGGCTAAACATATACAGCTCAAGTACCATTTCATATGGTCAATGTTGGAACTTGGACAGTTGAAGCTAGGAAAGGTACACACTAGCTAATATCATCCATATATCTTAACAAAAGTTGTAATTAGGGATAAGCTGAGATTTTGCTTAGCTTCAATTTGTCTTCAAGTATGTTGATGAAGATGAGAAATAGCTAGGTCCAAGGTGGAGTGATATTCTAGCAAATGAAGTAGCAGTGGAGTTTCTATAATAAGTCTCCAAGTGGGAGATTGTTGTGTGTGGAGCCTGATTATCTTCTTTATTCAAAGGTATTGCTGCACTGAACCCCATTTCGTAATGTTGCAGAAACGCCACCCATTTATGCACCCATGAAGCTAAAATTAGATGTAAAATTGCATTGAAAAATGTTTTCATTTCGTAGTCAATCACGGACGTTCATTAGGTGGAAATCTGATGTTAGAAGTTATGTTTAATTTAGGGTTTTTTTCCCTAGGAGGAAATCCATCGCCATATATGAGGGAATTGTATTGTGGGTATGTAGATTTGTATTTTAAAAAAGAAATAGAGATGATATTGTGCAAGAACAAAGATGGCATTATACTGGATTTGTTGTAGGGTATATCTCTTCATTTAGCTTGATAATATAAAAGGAAGGATTGGCTGTTTCTCTGTGGACGTAGCCCAAATTGGGTGAAACATGTATATCTGTGTCTCTCCTGTTTTATGTTTTTTATTTGTTTATAATTCTACAATATTTTTATGTGTTCCATTGCTCTATAATATATAATTTTCTAACAATTTCACCTAAGTGCACAACTGGAAATCATCAAGCCCTTCATCAACTAGTGCAGTAAGTAAGTTTTCATGCTCAAGTATTTGGTACTTTTTATCATTTCACTTTCAAATATTGTTTTTTGTTATTGTTGATTTTTTCTTTCATAGTGTGTTTATTGGAATTTAAGCTAGATCTTCCTTTTAAAAGTGTTCATTTACTGTGGCATGCAAGAAAACTTTCACATTCTTGAAACTTTTCATCTTTCACCGTTCATGTGAAAACAACTTATATAGCCTTGCCGATCATTCCTCTCCTATCTCAGAATTGAATTCTACTTTCTATACTTGTTTCTAGACTATGTTCAGGCATGTTTCACTCCTTGAGCTCAAAGCTCCTTCAGTTTTGAAAATTATGTCATGTTGATCCCATTTTTCTTCTTAGGCACATGAGCGCATCATGAAGGCATGAAGCTTTTCACTTCAACCCTTCAGAGTGCCACAATATGGCTTGTTTTCCTTGGGTTTCATGGGAATACCACAAAGATGTGAAGCCTCATCATTCATCCCTTGAACATGCAACAATGTGCCCTCCTTTTTCTTGAGCGCATAGATGCACTTTCAAGACCCGAAGCTCCTTTCTCCACATCCTTCATTAGTTCAGAGTGTGACAGTGCGCCCTACATGTCTCTCGGTGTGCATGGGTGCATAGGGAATACCTGAAGCTATCATTTCTCATTCTTTCAACTCCTCAAGGTGTTATAGTGTGCCCTGGCTAACTTTTTCCACTTTATTGAGCACATGAGTGCACCACAAAGCAACAAATGATAATGTGTGTATCTTTGTGCTTCAAGAGTGCACCCTACTAGTTTGCATGGTTACTGTTTCTTGCATTCAAGTTTTTTTTATATTTTGTTTATATTTTTTAATGCCCTATCATTTGTGGTGCCTCTTTGAACATGATTTACAAATATTACTCCATATTTAGTTGTTTTAATTTGATCTTGTCATTATGAGTATGATTCCACAAATAGGTGTCCATTACAAGTGTTACTTCTTTATCATCATCTATTGTAGACATGTCATCGAACCAATTAGCCTCTAAATAATACTAAGGAGCAGGCACTAATGAGCCACTTGAAGTTGAAAATTCCAATATTCCTATATATGTAGACAGTCATTGTTTTATTGCAAAGATGATAGAGGTTACCTAGAGCAAGATCTACAACATGTTCATGCAGGAGACATTTTCTAAGGTCTTAGAGTATCTGCATGCATATATAAAAATTAATAAAATGAGGATACAAAGGATCATGTGCAAATAATCATTCATGACATGTGTTCAAGTTATTAAATGGATAGTTAAACATATGAATGAATCACACCTTGAGCTATGTAGTGGAATGGTGAACATCTCATCACCTATTATGGTGAGGATATGAAGACGTATTATAAGATGCTCAAGCCTAATGAATATTCAAATGATGCCTTTTACAATAGCTGGGTTAACCTCAACATGATCAATGTTATCAAGCAGTAGTGTCTAGAACCCACCATGTTTCATCATCACCCAAGAATAGTTTATCTAACAAATATATTAAGAGATGTATATCAATATTTGATAGTTATGTATTATCGAATGTTTGGGTACAAGAACATTGAGGTGTTCCAAGAGAACTAGATGTATACACTCAAGCTAGTTGTCAACCATGGAAGTGCTTTCGGTTGGGTGGATATATTATCATTTGAGTTGCAGTGACATATGGAGTGGATCGAAGAATTTTTTCAAGCAAATCAACCTCTAGAATTTGAAGTGTATGCATATCTCTTGAGAAATATTTGTGCAAGATATGCATTCCTGAAGTTGTATTTGAACTGGAATCCTAAAGAGAAGTTCCCAATTTATGTTCACTATAGGGTGTTATCAGAATGAAACTTCAAAGGTGCATAAGATTGGTTGGCCAAACACTTCTTCACATCCATCCTTTGCTTGATATTCAACATTGATCTGTCATGCATGCTAGATAAAGTGAAGGAGTCACTTCAAGATATTTCAGACTGGTTTGTAAATCCTGAGGGAAATTAAATCATATGTTTCATATTTCAATATGTGACAAACAAGGTGGTCATGTAGGAGATGGAAAATCAGATGGACAAGGGATTTTCAAGAAACCTTCACTAGAGGAAGAAAGATCCTTAGCCCATATTTGCATTAAGGATAAGATTATACGAATTAAATATTCATGAGAGATTGGTAGAAAAAAATGAAGTTTTTCACCACCTACACATTTCCACCAAATACTTCGATGGATATCATCCAATGCAAATTTTCGAGGAGCATTGTGAAAATATCGGGCATAATACAAGGTATTCATCAATATACTGAATGAAGTATGAAAAGGTAAAGAACTGGTATAATCCTAGACTAAATTCACATCTATCCATGAACACCATTTCACCTCATAATACACCAACTCAAGACTTATAGTAGCAATAACCAAAGGAGCATGAAACAAGACTTCAAGTAAAGAAGTTAGCTCCTAGGAAGAAGGTCAGATACTTATCAAGTGACAGTAGCAGAAAATGGAATGTCGATCATTTAAACATATGAGATACATAAACAGACCCAGAGAGGAGAGAAAGGCAGGAATAAGAAGAAGAGGATGAAAGAAGGAAGAAGGCTGATTTGCCTGGAAAGGAAGTGATAGAAGAAAAAGAGAGGAGATAGATAGAGGAAGAAAAGAAAGAACAGTGTCAGGAGGAAAAAGTAGTGTAGAGGCTACATGAAGTATAATTGACTCATTAATCGGAGGAGGGATAGTAAGAGGAAGAAGTTACCATCCATCCCATGGATGATGAGCCTAGCACTCCAGGTGAAAAATCACTCACAGGATGACATCTTCCATTTGGAGAGATGGTTATTACACCTCCACCAACAGACAAACTCATAGATGTTTAAAGCATAACCTTTTAAAAGCCAAAGAAGATGATCATGTAGAAAAGGCATAGGTACTTTCACAATGATCCTAAAACCCTAGTCTATGTAGCAACATAAAAGGTGATCACATCCAAGACGAGAAGAAATATGAGGATATTTATCACAATGAAATTTTCATTTGCTATAGCAACACGGGATAACTCATAGTATTTTTAAATGACAATGCTAGGTTGAGAAGAGAAATTTTTATGACAAAGAAGCCATGAGAGAATCTTGTTGTAGAGAACTAACTACTGTTATCATAGAATTACAATGTTGTAGAATGGAAGCAAACTATTTTGCATGAATTAGGACCAATGGAGGATACCATGGCATGAATATATGATGAGATGATACTTATAAAGCAGGTCATGGATGCTATTATGGAATTTAGAAGAATGCACAGGAAGTGGTGAAACACCTGAAGATAACAACTACATCAATTGACAAAATAGAGGAGTAGACTTCCAAATATTCAAATTCACTAGAGAATTTAGAAAATAAGGCTGAGATCTCTGCAGAAATAGATAGAGTGAAATTGAGACTGCACCTACATAATTACTCACATTTGGGAGCACAATCGGTTACCACTTTGGCTGCACATAACCAGCTACATAATGGGTTTGAGTCTCTTATAGAGAAGCATGGGATGCCCACCACAAGATCCCTTGAAGCAATTAGAGGAAGGGAGGTCATATTTCAGAAGATTAGAGATTACATTGAACAAATCAAGTAGGAAACAAAACTTCAAGTCCTAGATGTCACCAAATATGTTATTTAGTAGTATTCTTTTGACCTGTGAAAGTGCACATCAATCTTTCATGGCTATGGAATAATGCCCATTTGAGCTCCAAGAACATATTCTCAAAGCCATTGGAGGTAAGGGCACACTACAAAGGAGACTTTCCAGATCGAATTGAAGCCATCACAAAGGACTTGATAGCATGGAACACTTATATCACAAATGACCTCCATGAAGTAACACGTAATCTATCCATTTGATGAGTTTTCTCTTTTAACAGTTTTTCCTTACAAGGCCACCATCCCATGTGTAAATTTTCTTATGTAATAAATGTATGTAATGAAGTTAAAGAGACAAAAGTGGATAATGAATGGCCACAAATTGGAATGTCATGAGTCATATTAGAATATGAATAGTCATAGAATTCAAAGAGTAATGAGAAGCCCAAGACACATTCATGTATTTGTTATAAATAGTTCCTCATAACACAAAAATGTGTTTTGGGGGAGGCTCATCCTTGGCTTCTTTTGTACTACATAGGAGATATATTATTCTTATGAGAAGCAAGTTATGCCTTTGTGTTCCATAATTGGAGACACTGGTTCACTCTTGTAATAGTGTACCTGGGACCTCTCACTTATTATTAGAAGCTCAATGAGTTGTCATTCCGTCATACATGTATCATGTATAGAGTTGGACTATTTTGGTTATGTGTATGGTATATTTTGCTTTATTTACATGCTAGGTTAATGAAATATTTCGTTGCTTAGTTAAGGTTGTTATTGAATGCATGTTGTTATGCTTTAGCAATTGTTGTTTATCACGTGGACTAATCTTCAAGTACTCAACAAGCCTCTTTTTTCTTCTCAGGTCCCCCTCTAGGAATGCACTATTACATTCCTAACAAGTGGCTCATTTCCCTTAACAACCATGAGAGTTTCCCTCATACACCTTACATTGAGCATCTCACAAAGGTCACATTCTTGCCTTTACAAAGAGATGATGTATTCTATTATGTCCTATTGTGACCAAGGCACTTCTTGGAAAACCATTTCAATGGTGGTTGGGTTGTATGACTGGACGGGACTCCTAAGACAAATAGTGTGAGGTCTAATTGGGACTTCACATTAAGGAGATCCCCTTATAATGTTGGGGGAAATCAACACTGTCAACACCCCCTCATACCTACTTTTCACGGTCTTTATGAGCCCCTTTCATACTGTCTTATGGAGGTGTTAAGATACCCTCTCATAGAATCTTACGAGGGTGGTTTAGAAACTCCTCTCATAAAAAACCCTAAGACGAAATGACTATCAACACATAAAAAATATTACTTATCTATACCAAAATTTCCACTATTGCTTACAAAAGGATAAAAATAAAAATAGTCATAGTGCTTTAAAAAAATAATTTTCATCTACAATAGCCTTATAATAGACATAAAAAAATATCTTAAGGTTCCATTACCATAACTAGAATAAAAAATAGAGTACAACTATCATTTTCTTCATATATTTAAAGATATCAAAGCAATGGAGGTGGACTCTGAAAATATTTAAAATTTGTCTAAAAATAATTCAATACATGCATTTCCATCAAGTTTAAAAATGGAATTCAAGTAAACAATATAGTCAATTAGATGATATATGCACATTCAAACCAATTAACAATATGAAGATGTAATTTTTGTTTTCTCAGGGATCAAATTGAGGGCAGGGGGTGAATTTGTGTGTGGTCGATTTCACAATTTAGAATTGTTTCTTAATCATTTATCCAAATAGAAGTGAATCATAAACATTATTTCATTAGTTATATCTAAGAATCATAATATCAATAACATGACAATAATTAATAAAAACATAATACATCATCACATCACAATGAGACGCAATATTTTCATGTTGAAACCTAAACAAAAGAAAAGAACCAACGCTTCTTCTACTCAATTTTCAATTCTCCTACACCAATTTGTAGGCCCCAACATGCGAGAGTAAACTAGCCCCAATATATTCAATATACCACTTGTGGTGGGCTACAACCTCATTGTGCCTCTCATATTGAAGATGGAATCATATACTCACTATAAGCTACAATTTGATTGAAGCTCCAACCTGAAGATTGAGCAGGCCCCCAACCCACTTTATGCTCTAACCTAATTGAGGATCCAACCTTATAGAATTATTAGGCTCCAAGTTTCTCTAGGCTCTAACCAACTTTCTCTTCTTCCTTCTATATCTCTATTTCATACCATTTCCATACTTGATCCATGTTCGTAATTTATCACTAAGTCTTCATATAAGTAATCTATCACAAATGATAAACACAACATGCACATTCTACCACTTCCGTAAACATGACAATAACACCAATCACTATCTCTTCAATTGAAATTCAAACCATTGTAGTTAGATAACCTACAATCATCAATTGTCATTACTATCACAAAATTGATGTCAATATTTTTGTTGACTATCATATTGTTCCCGAAAACTCTACTCCAAATGAAACTACAATCTAGTCACTTCAGGACCTTCCTAGCACCATTCTACTTAATGTATCAAAACTACTTGAAAAATGCTCATAAGTTTTACCAAACAGATAAAAGAGATTGTTTTCATAAAACATAATTCAAAACACTATTAGGCCCCTCTAAACTAATTTGTCTCTTAGTCATTATGAGCTAACTTCTTTCAAATTTCAATTTGGATTAATCATGACTTCAATAAACCAAAAAATACGTAATAGATTTTATAAAAGCTTAAATTTTCTAGAGATTTCCACTTTTCGAGTGCTCTATAATGGACCCACTACATTCCATCACTGTCCCTCATAACCTACTAACTTATAAACAAAATTGTCTGAATATCATAAAAAATATATTACCAACCCATTTGGCCACAAGTAAAACTCTCAAACACCTAAACACATTTTCGGTGACTTACATAACACACTTTAAAGTATGCCTTGTTATGTATCCCATCTGACTTTTCTTTGTTCATAACATATTGTGAGGGACATGAAAAGGACACCAAACCCTACACCATATTGTCCACATCCATTCATGTGGCTAGGGATTAACCAATCATCAACGTTCTTTTGAGTTATACATGGCCACATACGTATCATCATTCAATAGGTCGAGGTATTAGCCTCGAATGTTTCACCCCACAAGGAATCCATGTCATTGTCACAAGTAGTGATCTGATTGTATAGTCTTCCAAATAGCATCAATACCCTAGTGATAGAAGGTCTCCCTCCACTAAATTTAAAGTGAAGTTACAGCTAGTGGAATTCAATCATATACAAAGAGCTTAGAATAGGATTTTATATCACTACCATAACTAGACCCACAACTAAATAAAATGATGCATATAGTGGAAGGTAAAACTAGAGCTTTACTTTAGGAACCATGTGAACGAGAACAAACAACTCCATTATAATGTGACCATGATCATATATATAGCCTCTTAATGGGGCTGTAATCAAACATAAACCATGTGTAATTTTTTTTGGATGAATATCCGTCATGACTAGGAAGTGTGTATATATATAGTGGAGCTCACGTGATTTGGGGGCTGAGAGCTAATCAAGGGCCTCTCCATATAACCTTGATTGGACCTACCATATGACTATTTGATCTTTCTAGAATCCATAAGACTAGAAATTTATTACCATATACCCTCACCACATGATAGGGACACGAGGGTCATTGGGAATCTATGTGCTAAAATCATTATGACATCACGCATGCCTCATGGCACTCCTTGAGTGATCCATGTGGCATATATATTGGTGGCTACTAGTCAAAATGTGTCGGCCAAAAATTTATCTTATGTGATTTCTATTGAAAGACTTTGCTTAATTCATTATGGATCACAGAAGCTTGAATACAAAAATATGATTAACATGTGTTAGATTTTGATGGCTCCACATCATCATGTTGATGTCATGATAATCCATGTCATATCCTAATGAAATTATTCCACACATTGTCATGTAATTGGATAGTTAACCTTCGTGCATCTTTACACTCAATTGAATTTGATTGATCATGTACTTGCATGTTTTTTAGAACCATCAATAGGTGCAAAAATTATATTATTGTGGTTGTTGATCTATTGAATCAACAATGGATTTGCTCTAGACTTGCATTACATTTAACTAGTTTAGTTTTTGGCTTTTGGCCCTATAGTTTGGCCTTTTAATTTTTGCCCCAACTAGTAGTTATTTTCAATGGGTCATAAATTCTGATTGGAGAGGATTTTTCTAAGAATAATATTACTATTGGAAATTTATCAACATGCGCTATTAAAGTATACTATTTGTAATAGCATTTTATAATATTAAATTATTCAAAACTCAAATAACTTCAAGTACCCATACAGTCTCATGTAATGAGAACTTGCACAAATATTAACTTGTCATACTACTTCACAAGCAGTCTTGCTACTTATGTGATCATAAAGGATATTCATGTTGCTACAGTCCATACATCCCCTTTGACATCAATGACAACACTATGTGCAACAATTCCCCCCTTTTTCGTTGGTGGGAACAACCCTAGACATTGATGCTCATTGGATGTCAAAGAAAATAAAGGGCTCCATATAATGTGCTATAATCTATCCTTGGAACAATAATAAGTGCAATGTCATCTCTTCCTAGAAGAATATCAAGTGAAATTCATACCATCCCTCTCGATGACATTAATTTCTGCAATGTCTACCCCTTAGATGTCAATGGAATAATGTTACATATATCTGTAGGAAGTTGTCATGTAAAGGAACCTATAAGAGTATCTATTCCTACTTGATCTTATGGACCTATCATAAACCATGCTATTGTATTTCTAACTTATAGTATCCCCTAAGTCCATGCTTCCACTATATGATTCTCTTACATGTGATTTCTCATGCTCTCCCTCTAACATAATGCTACCGTTATTACATCACTCCCCCTAAGATCACACATCATTTTTACATATGAGGTATCACCATCCAAACATAGTCGACATACTCCCTTCATAATTGAATACATGTCATATATGTATTCTCAGATTAACTTTGAACTATCTGAAGGACCTGATGTTTCCTTTGAAAGTGATGAAGTCTCCCCTTGTCTAACTACAAGAAAGCTTATGTCTTTCTTTAGCTTGCTTGTTTGATGATGTATCCTTTTAACTTGGTCATGTTGGCAAACATTGATCCAAAATTAAACAAGAAAACAACAAATTACACATATAACCATAAATATAGAAATGCAACATAAATAAAACTTCATTTCATTAATATCAAAATTCTAAAATATGCTTACAAACAGAATGGAAATAAACTACCTTGGGTGATGGTAGCCTATCTCTAAGAAGAGATGTCATAGCTACATGCCGCTAAATTGTGTTAAAATGAGGCTGAAAGGCCTATTTGTTATTGAGAAACAATGGAAAATGCTAAACCTCCAAAAGCCTAACCCCAGGAGACGAAGCACCAAAACTATGGGAACTGTTCGGGTAAATTGGTACATCAACTTCCCTCGATCATAACTTTCCCATATGATCTCTGTTCGACTATCATAACAAATCGTTTCAAATATCTCAAAGAGGATGCCAAAAGTCGCTAGAAAGCTAATTTGGGATGTTTTTGTTCTCTCCGTTTTCCTTAGAAACATTGTTTCGGGCCTCAAAACAGCTATGAATGTTCAAGACCATAAAAACTGCCAAATATAGTAAATTATGCTATAGTTAAGGAAACTGAAAAAAAGAAAGAGACAGTGTTGGGGGTCCAAGTTGAATAGGTAGGTGGCCACTAATATCCACTTGGATCATTCCTCCCCCCTTAGGAAGTAATGGTCCCCATTGCATTGAGTGCCCCCATGAGATGGGGAAACCTCTGGTGAACTTGGTCCCTAGTGAGCCATTTTCCTTAGTGAAGGTGTTGATCAGCCTTGACAACCTAATATAGTTGGATATTCTGGTGGCGAGTGTTATTGATCTATATGTCCATGATTCGATATCAGAGTGGGTGAAGCTTGCAGCAGGGTCCAATGAAGAGCTCCTTCTGCATATGTAGCCAAACTTTTTCACTCATCTAGAACTAGTGTGGCACCTGATGTTGATCATGGAACTACTTGTGCTTAGCATTGGCTCTGCCCAATATATGATGGAATAGGTAGTGGATGTGTTGAATGCAGTCAATGAAGACGTTAGCCCTGTCAACTTCAGATTGGGCATGAGCCAAATCTGCCTAAGTAGTTGAAAATGATATGACCACATCAGTGGGTTATAGTACCTAAAATCCCAGCCCTACCTAAAAGGGGTTGTGTTCCGTTGAGTTGTGTAGTGCTCTGTTGTAGTTGTGCTGGGCATAGGGGAGGCTCTCATTCCATGTGCATGGATGCTTCAAGTTGTACATGCACAAAATGTATACGATCATCGTGTTGATGACTTCTATTTGGCCATCATTTTGGTGATGGAAAGTCATGGACTTAGTGAGTTTGGTATCCACCATCAACTACAGACTTGACCAGCATGCACTTAGGAATCTACTGTCCATTTCAGAGAAAGTGGAATGTGGGATCCCAAAGTGTACCCATACTCACTCAAATAAGATATTAGCAATGGGTTTTACTTTGATACTCTTCTTACATGCCACCATAATGGCCATCTTCGACAATCTATCGATGACGATGAAAAAGTGGTAATTTTTGTTCTTACTAGAAGGAACGCCTAACATGTAATCGGTGGAGATGGATTCCCAAGGTCGACTAGGAATAGGAAGAGGAATATATTTTCCTTTCTTATTGATTGTTGGTTTGGCAGTGGCATAGGTAGTGCAAGATTTAATGTGCCTCCCAACATCCTAACAAATGTTTGGCTAATAAAAAAATTTCTACAGAACTGCCACTATTTTCTCTACTCTGAAATGTCCATCGACCCAATTTTAGTGCACTTCCCAAATCATCTTGGCACGCTTACTTGAAGAAACACAGAAGTGTCCCAAGTGGCATAGCGATGCATCCTCGAGGTGAATTTTTTTAACTTTCTTACCTTGCAGGAGAGTTTGGTATGTGTTGTTGAATTATGGATCACTCTCATAAAGATGTAGCCTCCCTGAAGTGTCGTTCCCATAGGAGTTGAGCACGTTGATCAGTGGCATGACTGGTGGCTTCTTGAGTCAATCTACAACATTATTGGTGTTACTCTTCCTATCCTTAATGTTCAAAAGGAATTGTTGGAGTTATGTGGACCATTTCTGATGGCGATAATTTTGCAACTTCCCTTGTGTCTGTATGAAATGCAGGGGTTGGTGGTCTATGTGGATGACCATTTCCTTCCCCATAATTTAATGCTTCCATTAATGACAGACCTGCACAATGGATTACATTTATTTTTTGTAAGTGCGATACTTTCAAACTGTGTCTGAATGTGCCACACTATGGCAAGCCACTGAATACCCCTACTAAGTAAGAATTGCACCAATAGTATATTCAAAGGTGTTTATCTCAACCTCAAATGGTCTTTGCAGGTTTTCTAATGTGAGCATTAGTGTAAAGCAGAGGTGATGCTTCAACTCAAAAACACCTTTTGTTGGGTTTCAGACCAAAATAACTTTGCTTTCGCTCCGCCCTTGGTGACTTGACTTAAAGGCCAAGTGATATGAGAGGACACCAACGAACCTGTAGAAGAAATTGGCATGACCCATAAAGCTACATAGCTCTATTAGAGTGGTTGGGGTTGGCCAATCCCAAATGACTTATATCTTGGCTTGGTCCACATGCACACCCTACTCAGCAATGATGTACCCCAAATATTGAACCTCGGTCATGCCAGAAGTGCATTTATCCAAATTGGCACACAACCTATGTTATCACAATGTTGGAAGGACCTGTCGAATATGGAAAAGGAATTCTTCCCAACTTTGGATAAAAATCAAGATGTCATCAAAATACACCAAAAATAATTCATTGGTGAAGGGTCTCAAGATGTTGTCCATAAATATCATGAAGGTTGTGGGGGTATTCAACAACCCCAAAGGCATGACCATACATTCAAAAAGGCCTTCCTTGCATTTGATAGTATTCTTTGACATATCAGAGGGCTCGATAGGTACCTAGTGATAACCAAACTTTAAGTTAATCTTGCTGAAATATTTGCCCCCCTTGAGCTGGTCTAGAAGATCAACAGTCCGTGAGATTTGGTACCTATTCCAGACAATGATATTGTTCAATGCCCGATAGTCAATATAGAGCCTCCATGCCCCATCATTCATTTGTACACATATAATCAGGCTCCCATAGGGTGATGAGCTTGGCTTGATGTCCCCTTTTTGTAATAGCACCTAAATCTGCCCCTTGATCTGATCATTCTCTAGAACAAAGAATCGATACATAGGTCTATTGGGTAGTGTTGCACCTGGGGTCAGATCGATGGAGTGCTTGACATAACATTACATATGTACCCATGTAGGTGAGGAATAAATGTCCCTATACTCCTCCACGACCTTGTCCATTTGTTTTTTCTATGTAGAGGAGCCTCGTCTAGAAGTCATGGCCACAACCTTCTTCTTGACCTAAGGGTGAATCAAATGGAAAACAAATTTCCTAGTCTAGTAAATGATGTTAATTCATTTCTTTACAATGATCAAAGAGATTCCAATAGGCGGGGCTACCTCCACTATCCTGTACAAGTTATTTCCAAAAGTCATAATCATAGAGTGAGGTCTAGACTCATATACAACATGTCGCTTCCACAAGTATGGTTTTCCTAATAATACATCACAAACTTCAAGAGGAGAAACATCACACAATAACTCATCCGTCAAGGGCTTGATGTTGTAGGGAAGGTGACACTAATGGCTGAAACGGATATATTATCCTTGGTGAATCCACCCGATGTTGTACAACTACAAATGTGTTGTCATCGCTAGGCCCAAATGTTTCACAAACTCTGCTAAAATGAGGTTATTTTGGCTCTCGCTATCGACAATGAACTGTAATCGACAACCTTTGACCAACATTTGTGAGTGGAAGAGGCATTCCCCCTCCTTCGGATCTTCAAGCTCATTCTTTTGGATCTTGATGATGCTCACGATGGCACTAGGATCCACATCATTGATCTGCTTTCCTTTGTCATTCCCCTTGTTGAGTTTTAACTTAGAGTTAGAACATGTGTCTGATTAAGAAGCCTTCAGCTCTTCCAACAATGTTTGCTTGTCCCAACACTCACCTGTGTTATGATTTGAGCTCATATAGAAATCACACCATTTTCCCATGTCCTTATTTGTTTTCATGGTGTTTTTATTTTCTTGCAGCTTCGGCGAACTATCCTAGTTCGCCTTGCCATGGCCTTGGGATTTCCTCTGTGGTTTGGGGGCACCTTTTCCTTACTTCAGATTCGTAGATCCAAAGTCTCGCTTCTTCTATTTAAACTTCTGCACAATCTTGACAGTGTCTCGGTATGTCATACTGAGTGAGGAGATGTCCAAGAACTCCATCTCATCCTAAATGTACTTGTGTAGACATCCACAGTAATTGAGTACCAAATGCTACTCAGAATCCTTGATACCCAACTTTGTGTGGAGCGTATGGAAAATATTTGTGAACTTCGGCATATCTTGGTCCCTTCCATGTCGTAGCGTGGTCCACTTTATGTATTTTTCTTCATAGCTCTTGATAGGGTAATATTGTTCCTTGATGGTGTCTCGAAAAGAATTCCAAGTGGGTGCTACTGAAAGAAGTGAGGATTCCCTCTTTTCCTTTTTTTCATAGTAGGTTTTGCACCAGTTATTGATGTGTAGGGTGGCTTTGAGAAGTGGAAAAGTAATCTTTCCCCAATTGTAAAACTCATGAACTGAAAAATATCCTTCCAACAAATTAAACCATTTATGTCCAACATATGCGTATATTTAGCCCTCAAATATAGGAATATCAAAGTTAACTTTTACCTTAAAAGGAGTGACACATCCCAAGTGGCTGCTGGAAGAATATGCATCACCTATGGGTGGTTATCAAAGGATTTGGGCAAAGTTATCCATCATCGCGTTCCCCTGTTGCTCAAGGGATTTCTCAAGTAATATTTTGAAAGGATATCCTACCCCCTGGCCTTTCTTTTCTTCTGCCATGAGAGGCCATCGAGGTTTTCAAGGCTAGTCTTGAAAAGGTTCAACCGAATCGATCCGTAACTCCTTATAACTTTAACCTCATTGGGGACATCCAAAGAAAAAAAAATAGAGAGTAGATTTATCTAATACCATTAATCTAAACATAAAAAGGAATGCAAAAAATTACACATATAACCATAAATATAGAAATACAGTAGAAATAACACTTCATTTCATTAAAATCATAGTACTGAAATATGCTTACAAAAAGGATGGAAATAAACTAGCTCGGAGAAGAAATGTGGCAGCTACATGACTCTAAACTGTGTTATAATGAGGCTCAAAGGCCTATTTATCTTTGAGAAACAACGAAAAACCCTAAACATCTAAAAATCCTAACCCTAGGACATGAAGTGCCAAAACTATGGGTCTCGTTTGGGTAATTGGTATATCAACTTCTCAGATTCGTAATTTTGGCATATGATCTCTGTTTGGCTACCATAATATCTTGTTTCAAATATCTCATAGAGGAGGTCGAAAATGAATTGGCAAGTCAATTTGGGTCATTTTTCGTTCTCTTTGTGTCCCTAAAAACATTGTTTAGGGTCTCAAAATGGCTCGGAAGTTTGGGACACAAAAAACTTCCAAAAATAAAAAATTGTTCTACAATTAAAGAAACCAAAAGACTAAAAGAGACAATGTTGGGGTCCAATGGAATAGGTGGGTGGCCACCAATATCCACTTGGATCAAACATAATCTCCATGAACCTTGAGAGATCAACTTTTCTCATTGTGTCGAACGATCAACATAATTTCTTCCCTAGAAGAAACCTTCATTTATCCTCCATGCCTTGCACCTTTTACATCACCGATGGTTATTGTTACTTTAATAAAAGAATTCCTATTATAAAATTATTTGAACAAAAAAAAAGTGGTCTCATTACATATATTTTTAAATAGAACAATCATAGGTTTTGCCTTAGAGAACATAACATAATCAACAACTCACGGTAGGGCCTTGAGCACTCAAGGAATGTTAAACTTATGGCTTATATTGTGTTTCCTTCAAATCTTTATGTGACTTTCTCTTTGGCCACTATGTCCTTCACCTTTTTTATTTTTCCTAGGGAACATCATGTTTCATTCTAGTGCAATATGACCAAGATTCTTACAACGGAAATATCCTACTTAATAATCGAATGGGGTGTAAATTGATGCACACTTTCTACAATTGAAACGATATGAATCAAATATGTTCGCAAACTTGCTTTTGAAAGATTGAATATCATTTCTCTCATAGCCTATGTGTAAGATAACTCATTTCATACCCAATTTTTTTTTCTTTACTATAGTACCACTATAATTGTACGTATCTTCATTTTAAATCATACTTTAAATCTATTACTTCATTATTTGTATCAACCTGGTATAATTGTACGTATCTTCATTTTAAATCATACGTTAAGTCTATTACTTCATTATTTGTATGAACCTTATTAATTACTTCATTATTCATATGAACCTTATATGAATATATGCATGTCCTTCGCTTGATAAGCTTATTAATTTACATCCCATAATTTCCCATTCTTTCGTCATTTTGGTTTACATCCCATAATTTCCCATTGCTTAGTCATTTTGGTTACTAAGTCATCGAGGCTTTGGTTACAATTTAAATCCATTGTATGAAAGTTCTTAATTTCAATTTCCCATTCCTTAATCATTTTGTTTACTAAGTCCTTCACGATTGGGTTACAATTTCAATCCATTTTACGAAAGTTATTAATTTCAATCTAGTAGCTTTGGTTCCCCAATGGTTATATGAATAATTCCATAAAATCTCAGCTTTGGTTATTCCAATGCTTATATGAATAATTCCTTAAAATCTCTATATTGTTAAAAGGATATATCCATGTCCTTCGCTTGATAAGCCTATTAATTTACATCCCATAATTTCCCATTCTTTAGTCATTTTGGTTACTAAGTCCTTCAAGCTTTGGTTACAATTTAAACCCATAATTTCGCATTCCTTATTCATTTTTGTTACTAATTCCTCCACGCTTTAGTTACAATTAAATCCATACGAAAGTTCTTAGTTTCAATCTCCCATTCCTTAGTCATTTTGGTTACTAACTCCTTAGACATTTTGGTTGCTAAGTCCTTCAGTCTTTGGTCACAATTTAAATCCATTGCATGGAAGTTCTTAATTTCAATCTCCCATTCCTTAGTCATTTTGGTTACTAAGTCCTTAGCCATTTTGGTTACAATCTCCCATTCCTTAGTTATTTTTTCCTTAGTGTTCCTTAGTCATTTTGGTTGCTAAGTCCTTCAAGCTTTGGTTACAATTTAAATCCAATTTAAATCCATTGTATGAAACATCTTAATTTCAATCTCCTATTCCTTAGTCATTTTTGTTACTAAGTCCTTACTCATTTTGGTTACAATATTTAAATCCATTGTACGGAAGTTCTTAATTTCAATCTCCCATTCCTTAGTCATTTTGGTTATTAGTCCTTAGTGTTCCTTAGTCATTTTGGTTACTGAGTCAAGTCCTTTGGGCATTGGTTACAATTTAAATCCATTACACGAAAGTTACTAATTTCAATCTCCCATTCCTTAGTCATTTTTGTTACTAAGTCCTTACTCATTCTGGTTACAATATTTAAATCCATGGTATGAAAGTTCTTAATTTCAATCTCCCATTCCTTAGTCATTTTGGTTATTAGTCCTTAGTGTTCCTTAGTCATTTTTGTTATTGAGTCCTTAGTCAAGAACTTTCAATCTCCCATTCCTTAGTCATTTTTGTTACTGAGTCCTTAGTCAAGAACTTTCAATCTCCCATTCCTTAGTCATTTTGGTTATTAGTCCTTAGTGTTCCTTAGTCATTTTGGTTACTAAGTCCTTAGTCATTTTGGTTATTAAGTCCTTTAGGCTACTAAGTCCTTAGTGTTCCTTAGTCATTTTCGTTACTAAGTCCATTGGGCATTGGTTACAACTTAAATCATTTTGGTTACTAAGTCCTTTGGGCATTGGTTACAATTTAAATCAATTTTTTATTAAGTCCTTAGTGTTCCTTAGTAATTTTGTTCAATTACTAAGTCCTGTTACAATTTAAAATTGGTTACAATTTAAATCATTTTGGTTACTAAGTCCTTTGGGTATTGGTTACAATTTAAATCAATTTTTTATTAAGTCCTTAGTGTTCCTTAATAATTTTGTTCAATTACTAAGTCCATTGGGCATTGGTTACAATTTAAATCATTTTGGTTACTAAGTCCTTTGGGCATTGGTTACAATTTAAATCAATTTTTTATTAAGTCCTTAGTGTTCCTTAGTAATTTTGTTCAATTACTAAGTCCTATTACAATTTAAAATTGGTTACAATTTAAATCATTTTGGTTACTAAGTCCTTTGGGTATTGGTTACAATTTAAATCAATTTTTTATTAAGTCCTTAGTATTCCTTAGTAATTTTGTTCAATAAGTTGTTAGCTTCAATCTAGAAGATTTGGCTACAATTTAAATCCAAACCTCTACATTTAAAGGTTTCCTCCTTATACCTAACATAAAATTTGGTCCAAGTATTCATTTTTAGCGCATATGTATATATGTTGACATAATGGGTCAATTGGTCTATTCATATATCTTGCACCCCTTGTTCATATAACAATGTGGGATAAGTGTGAAATGGTTCCAGTCCAAGTGTACACAAGTCTACACGTATCACTAGGTCTATAGACGACATCATACATTTCACGCGTGTTTCACAATGCATATGAAGGTGTAAGATTACAAATGATTATGATCAAAGGTCTTGATCCAATGGTGGATCATTGTTTCTATTTTTTTCCCAAAATCCTTCCTTCCAATTTGAAAATCATTTTGTTCCTTGCACTGTCCTTGTGCCACCCTACATGTTGTTAAGGTATGTATGCATTTTGGACCTTCTAGTTGTTTCCTATATATCCATCCTTTCACTCATCATTTTTCGAATGGAATTTCGTTGAAGATTATTCTCTACGACCAGAATATAAAGGTAACTTTTAGTCCTGGGTTTGTTTAGAGGAATAATGTCATATTTTAAGTTTATATGTGTGTCTTCTTAATATTTATTCTCTTTTGGAATAATTATCTTGACTATGGTCATAAGTGAGAGCTAATTTTCTCATGCATTTAGCATTCTCTTCATGCTTGACTCCTTGAGCCATTGGCATGGTTGACTATTTAATTTATAAGTAATTTTTTTCACATTATGGAGCCTTTACGGGTCTTCATGTTGATTATGTTTTCCTCTTTAAAACCCTAACTCTTCTGCAGGTACGATTTCATAGGATTATTGAGGCTTATCCTCTACACTCGATGCTTGGCCCACTGACTAGGTACAACCCTTAAATTTGTATAGTTCCTTCCTTTTTATTGTAGAGTGTGGCCACTTCGGCATAGTTGTGATTTGGGGTTTTTTTCTTCTGAGTCTTTAGTATAAGAGGCTAACAAATATACTACATTTTCCCTCGTCATTCATTTTTCTTAACTCTGGCATATGATGAAATTTATGTAGTATGGCTACTTTGTTGAAATTCATGTTTAAAACCCTTAGCTATAATTGGGGCTTTTACCTCTCGTTCCATTTGCATGATTCTTTCTATTTGTGAGTATAAAATTTGGTTAGTATAAATATAAATATTAAAAAAAAAATCCTATTGTGTTTACAAGTCGCTCGTGAAGAATAATTATCAGAGCTTCATCTGGCTATAATAGGTAAGGCTCACTTTCGTTAATCTCAGAGTTGGGCCTATAGTTATATGCTTTCTTGTGGTTAATTATAGAGTTTAAATATTGAGCCTTTCAGTTCCTTTACAGTTGAGATAACTAATTTGGATAGTCATGCGGCCTATCTCTACAGGTACCTAGGGTTCGAAATGAATCTCTCCCATTTTGATTGTAACTTCTCATTTCCTTTAAAAAAGTACTAAAGTAACTTATATTATGTTTCCATTTAGTTAACCACTGTGAAACTTGTGGAATAAATGTTGAATTTGTGATGGCTTATAATTTTTAGGTTTTCAACACTTTGATTCCAACATTTTACCCTACATGTCGGTGTTATCTCTAGTATCTCCTCTTATCTGGGCTAGCTAAATGAATCACATACATATGGAAGCAATCATGAGTTTTCTAGAGTTTTCATTTCAATGTTATTTGTTTATTTCACTTGCTTTGAGTGAGCCTGTTAGTAATCATCTTGCTATCATTTCAAAGGATTATAAAAGATCCTTTCGGTATAGACCTTTAGTGACTGTTACTTTTTTAATGGAGGTGAACTTGGATTTAATAATATATCATTTTAAACCATTGTTATATTGTTGTATTTGAAATTGAAGGATGCATCCTCCATTCTTATTACTCCTTTTTTTTTTATATTTAATAAAATGGTTATGTAGATTTTGTCATGGAATATTTTATGTATATTTCGTATATAATAATGTCTAGCTGAAATCGACTTAAACCATAATATTTTTGACTTTCACTATTGTGTATATAATGCTATTTAGATTTGATAATTATAACTTACCTATAATTTCCTTTGACTATTCAAGTGTATTAGGTTTTACCCAAATGGATATTATGTTCATTGTTTCTTTTTTTTTTTATCTATTTCCCATAACAAATTATATATATGATATAGATAGATATACACATATAAAAAAGAATTCTCCATATATAATAAACAATTTATTTATATGTTTTTTCTCTCCTAACATATATTAATTGTTTATTTAATGTATCATGGTTCCCATTCATTACAGTGAAGAGCGATATGCTTTTTGATGATAGATTTAACTTACCTCTCTTATTTAATTTTTAATTACAAGGGATCGAATGGTTATGTATAAAGATACTATTTCTATTTTAATATTCTCGAGGGAATCACAATACGAGTCGACCAAATACAATCATACTAATTGGTATAAATAGAGAATCTAAGTTTTGAAAATAATATTGTTATATTTAAAAAGGATGAATATAAGTTACTATATCTATCATTAACCCTCTTTAGCTAGACTTAAAAAAAAAAAAAATCCAAATTCAAATTAAAATGAACATAAAGATCTTGTAGTTTTCTTTTTCCTATAGATCTGTGCATGTTCTCCATTAACCATATAGGATCCTAATAAGGTTTCAATATTCTTAATAAAACTTCAATATAATTACCATAACATACTTTTGCTTATTATATTATTATCCTTCAATCCTTTTCTTGTAAAACTTTTTTATGTTCATAAATCATTAGAGACCTTAATTAGTTTATTACAATAACATCATACAATCGAGTAACTATTGCATTCGTTCATCAATCCTTGTTTTTGAAACAAATCTTAGGTTACCAACTTATTTTACTCTTAGAATTCCCATTAAATCCATCTTCCTTCCATACATGTACATAAATTAATATCAATTAGAAATCATGTATACAAACGCATGTAATTCTACATCTAGATCAATAAAACTAGAATATAAAAACATATAATTTAATCAGGTAAACTTCAATATAATGATAAAGAACATTTCGTCTATCCATTATTGCTTGGGGAATATTCATGAATAAAGCACATTACACCGAACCATGAACTCTGTCTACAAGTTCTCCCCGAGATCATATCTTCTTGGCCTATTGAATAAACGACCTCTTTGATTACTATGTGGATTTATTTATAGATTTCTTCCAGGTGATTTTATCAATGTCCCACTTTAATTATATATCAAATTTGGATCTTTGTTATTTTTTTTTTAAATATTATTTTATTTTCATTTAAAGCATTCATTTCTCTCTCATAGTGATTTATTCCACCCTAATTAGTATTTGTCTCCAACTAAGTGATTAACAGAATCCCTTTCTCCCTAGGTTAGTACTTTTAATTATTTTCTCCTAAGGATTTTTAGGGCACTTTTAGGGAAGGTTCATCATGTAGACATAACCACCACCAACTTTTTATAAGCTAGAAAGAAGTCTTAAATTATTATTTTTAAGTATTACACTATTATAAAAGTTAACCAATTCATATACTATTACATATATTATTCTAAAAAAAAATTAGGAATTTAAAATAAAAGTTAGTGTATAAATTGTTTAATTTGAAAGAACAAAATCAATTCTAATAAGCATCGAATGTAATGAAAAAATAAAATCTACAACTATGTGGTTAAATGAAGTTATATAAATGAAGACACGGCCATTGGCCCAAGAAGAATGAAGTTTGAACTTTTAAAGTTTTGGAACTTAATTATTATGGTTGGATGTATATTCCAGGAGTGACTTATAATGATGTAGTGAAGAAATGTTGTGGAATAATGTATATATAAATATATAATATAATATATATTATATATACTATAGATATATATATATATTCCTTTTTATGACCATATTTGAATCCACTACTTTCCATTTTCAAGACAACATCACCAAAATTAATTTAATTTTAGAAACGTTATATTTGGAATTGAATTTATTTGCAGAATTAAAAATAATCTTAGAAAACATGGAATTAATGAAACTAATGTTTAATGTGATAATGAAATGATACTTGCTAGCATTATATAAAATCCGTAAATCAATACATTTTCCATTGTGTTGGCAATTGGCATAAAAATGAACAACAACAAAATATTGACTATTATTATTATATTAAATACAATTATTACAATAGTTACAACACGTTTCCAAAAACTTCAACCTACATCTCTAAAAAAAATTATCAACCAAACCAATAAAACTAAAATATTTTAAATATATTATATACAAAAAAATTTATAATAAAAAATAAAATAAATTAATATTATCTATTAATTATTTTTCTTTTTTATAAACAAATTAAATTCCATTTAAAAACTATTTAAAAACAATTATAACTCCATCACATTAATCTAAAAATCAATGAAAAATACCCATATCCATAAGTTTGTCATTTAAGGATGTGGGGTTTATTGATTGGTAGGTGGAAAAATTAAATTACATGTATAATTTTATTTCTAACAAATAAGATTTTTTTGAGATCATGATCAGACTAGTTTAACAACATATTCATACACAATGTACGACCAAATATCTTATAATTTGAAAGGTGAAATAAACTAGAATTTTACCAAAAGTTTAAGCAACTAACTAATTATCAAATTTACAAGAAGCTATACATTCGGGATGGAAGCCCCGCCAAATTCTTTTGAATTATTGTAAATTTTGGAAATATTTATGCACTAAAAAATTAGGCCAAAAAATCCAGTATAAATTCAAATACAGATGCAAACTTGATTTTTAAATTATGCTCTACCGGAAGTCGATTAAAGGTCTGCCATAAAATCAAACATTACATAATGATAACTATCCTTATGAATTAATATAAAGAACTCAAAAACAGTTACATTAGCAAAGCTCTGTACCCTTGTTATGAAATTGTATTATTAATTTTGTTATGTTTTAAGTAATATGAATTTTTTTTCCTTAAATATAGTTTTAGTTTAGATATAAATGTGGTTTAACTATTAATTTAGTTTTATTTCATTTACTTTTAGTTCTAAGTTTATTTTGGTTACTCATTTTTTATGATCATTTAGTTTAGTTTAATTTCATAAATCTATTTTTATTGTTAAGAATTATTTTTTAATATAATTTATTTTCTATTAGTTACTTCAACTTTTATAATAATTTAGTTTAAGTTCGACCTTATAATTTATATGAAAATTTAGTTAATATGTCACTTTTTAGTTTGGTACTTTAAAATAAATTATTATTTTTTCTTTATCTTTTATTTTGTTGTATTGTTAATTCCATTTAGTTTTAGGTAGTATGATTATAATTTACTTAAATATAGTTTTAATTTTAGTTTCATTTTGATTACTTGATACCAATCATAATCCTCCTTAAAATTGGTGAATTTTGAGGATGACCAAATTTCATGGATGTCATGGGACACATGAATAACGATGAAATAAGGCACAAACCTTTAAGCTAGTCATATGCCAACCAAATAGTTTTTAATTAAAAAAACTATTGTAATGATTTATAAAGTTAAACATTAAAAGTTGTCATGGTCAACACGAAAATCAATTGTTATATTCATGCCTTGACAGTGACTAATAAGGGTCTCTGCTCCATTTCGATAGGGTAGATTCTTAAGTACATGATGAAATAGCATAAAACTTCCTAATATTTTGTTTCACATAGATTTTCAATATTTGTGTTTAAATTTAGCATGTTTTCATTTCGTTGATGATATTATCGAGTAGTTTGCTATCTTGTTCTTCGGAAAATTGAGCCCACTACAAATGTAAGTGGTATTTTATTTCAGATATTTTGAATTGATTATTTTAAATAGTTTTTTATTTTATATTTAAAGTTATATTAGTTTGATTAAGATAACTTGGTAATAATAAGATACATTTTAAGTAGCATGATAGATACGGAACATGTTAACATTGCAAGGACTATTTATGATTGCTTTTGATTGATGAAATGTGATATGCTTTATTTTATTAAGGGTTGTTAACCATAAGAGAAATGGTTAATGGAAAATAATGCAAGGAGATAATCTAGTGATGTTAGAATCCCTAATAAAGTTATAGAATTAAAGTACAATAATATTGCAAATAATTATTTAACCTTTTTTTTATTACTGTTGACGTGTATTGTGTTTCATTTTATGCAGTTGATTTCATAAAGTAAGATAAGTATTAATCTTTTTAAAAAGATCCTATTACAAATAATATAATTATCCATATTGTATTTTCATTTCACAATTTTAAAAACTCTAAATTTATAATAAAATGTTACCCAAATTTCTACATAAAATCTTTAATAATATAGTAGTTCTAGATCACTTGGCTCTCTCTTTCAATGAAAAATGGTTTGTAAAATGAGTTCTCTTTAATGTTTGGCTCTCACTTTCAATGAAAAATGGTTTGTAAAATGAGTTTTCTTTAATGTTATTATATGAGTGGTTATTTTGGTAAATTAATAATAAAATGTTACACAATTTCTCTAAATAGAATATCTAACAATATAGTAGCTCTACATCACTCGTCTCTTACTTTTAGTGAAAAAATGGTTTGTAAATTGAGTTCTCTTTACTGTTCTTGTATGAGCATTATTTGAGTTCCCTTCTAATCTCTTTTCAGTAACATTGGTGGTTGGGTTCTTTTGCAAGCATCACCTAATTATATTACTTGGGCCATTTTTATTTGTATGAACAATTTCAGTTCTTGTATGAATTTTGTGATTCCCAACTCTTCTTTGCATTGGCTTCAAGATCTATTGGCCTCGTTTGTGACAGATCAATAGGGTATCCTACTATGTGGGTTTTAGCGTGATTATTTTTCATAGTCATTATCACTAGAAATAATAGTTCATCCCTTTCAACATAATAAATTAGAGGGGCCTTCAAGAAATTTTGTTATAATTGCAAATTTGATACCATGAATGAGTGCCTAAAATTACATTTACTATAGGTATTCTCATTGAATAAAAAATGTAAGTCCTAAGGATTGAAGGAGAGGTTAAATTAAGGAATTGCAACAAGTGATTTCAATATATAATTTTATTATTACTTTTATCTTTTTTACCTTAAATCCAATGGAATTGCTCCAATTATGAAGTTTGTGGTCTTTAAGTTAGCACAGATGTTCAATTTTGTCTAATACTATGACTTTATTGACAAATATATGTTTCTATACCAACTTAGTATGGTAGATATTTGTAATTTATGGTTTAAATTAAAATAGTTATTTTAGTGTAATGAATCTATCGACAAATAAAAGTAAAAATAAAAATCGCCACCAAATTTATAATGCATAACCAAAAAAAGTACTTCAGGCAAACAAAATGGTTTACAATTGCTGATAATATGTAGTTGAGATTCTAATGATTTATG
>APFE031448235.1:52516-62524 GCA_000404065.3 Pinus taeda | reverse complement strand
TCTAGTAGCATCTTCCTTTGCACGAAAGTATGCCGATACAATTTTGTCAGGGCCTCCCACATCGCATTTGCCGTGTCCTTTTCGGTAATATGTGGTACTACATGGTCCTTGACCCCATCAAGGATGATGCTCTTGGCCCTCGCCATTGCCTCCTCGTACTTACCGTTCTTAGCCAGGTCAACTGGGATCGCTATCGTTTTCAAGGCGAAGTCCTTGAGACGATTCCTGTCTAGAACAGACAAGATCTTGGCCTTCCAGACTACGAAGTTTGAGGCTCCATCCAGTCGTCCTGTTCTCTCACCCCGTTCACTGCCATCTCATTGCTCCTCTTTCAACTCTATTGAGTCTCTCTACTTCCCTCTTGGAAGTTCTCAGTGTGACTCCCTCTGAGCCTCGATTTCCCTCCTGGAAACCCCTCTGCCAATGTCGAGTTGCCCCCACTCCGATCGTTAGTGTAGCTGCACCACTGATCCGGATTTCTTGGCTAGAAATCCTCGATAGCAACTCCCTCCTCCTTGGTCTTGCCCTGTTAGGTACTGTTCTGACCACAGTGACCCACCAACTTCAGTCCACAACTTCTCCACAACCTCCTATGCCCCAACAAACTAAAGGTTAGAACTTCTATACTCTGCACAATGCCAGCACCAGCAAAATCTGCATCTCCTGGCCAAGGGCGTCAATCCTTTCTAACTGAGAAAGATGACTGGGCACTGCGTAGGTCAGGTCTGCTCCTTTCTACCACTGCGTTGATCCTTCTCTAGGTTCAAAGTTGATGATGCAGGCACTGTATCACCCCTTCCTTGCTGCTTTTCCGCTAGGAACAACTTTTGTCACTCGGGGCAGCTGTTTCTACTTTTGTTGCTCTGCTTAGCTGATGTCCTTAGTTCTCCTGTGATTTGCAACCTCGCTTTGATACCATGTTGGTCTTTCTAAGTCTAACTGTTAGAAATCTTTCATGTACTTTTTGATTTGTTTCTGCCTACTTGTTATATTTAATTAACAAGTTATTTACCATGTAAATACTGAAAATAAATACAAGTACATGCTCAAAACATTACAGATCATCAACTGAAGAAAAAAACAAGAACACAAGTGACACCCTTATTTTTGGACTAATGTCCCTGGAAAAACCCAATGCGGGAAAACTAGTGTAGCTATCTGAGGGTTTTATTATTAAGCAGTTTTAGAATACAATCTGGGTGCCAAACCAGCTCACCCAACAGAGAATGATCTCGGTAGTAGTACCTCTTAGCTAGAGACAGGTATTCTGGCTAAAACCCCGGATGAACAATCCCACAACTCTTAGCTCCAATTTGCCCCACGAAATCTCCAACGTCTGCCTCTAGGGATTGCGTCAGCCTCTCTGGCCCAGCATCACCGCAACTCGCCCTGCGTCAGCGTCTGGAGGCACTGCGTCAGCATCTAGAGCCTCTGCGTCACCCACACTGGCTCTCTCTGGCATTACATAGTTCTTGGCTGCCTCTGCGTCGACTTTGATTGGCTCTGCATGGCCTCTAGCTGGCTCTGCGTCCCTCTTTCCCGGCTTTTGCACTGATGCTCTTGGTACTCTCTTTGTCTCTTTGCTTCTGTATTCACTGCCCATCAGCTGCAACTTTGATCACTCCTTCGATTTCCTCAGCAAACCCTGCCCTAGAAAATCGAATTTTTGATCAACTCGGTGTGTTCTCCAAGTGACCCTCAAGCCTCCTCTTATATGTTTCTCGTTGACAATTCAACGATCGAGATTAATCCCTAATCAACGACTAAGATTAAAACTGGCTTGATCCATGAATTTTGGACCCTTCTAACACAGTTTAATATTAATTCACATTAATATTTTATTTTCCCGACTCCATTAAAAATATTAAATATTTTAATATCTCCCAAATTGTTTAGAATCTGCCCAAACCATTTTTGGGTATTGGAAATCTCATGTGCTTTACCCTCTCCACCAATTTTCGTGGCTAGAGCACATCCGATGCTATCCCAAATCAACAATGCTTTCATCAAAGATTACATCTCGGCTTACTTCTATTCGGTGCTCTTTCTTTATGTAGATCCTATATGCCTTTGAAGTGTTACTACAGCTAATAGATATTCCCTTCATGCCTGTAGGATCCAACTTCTTTCTCTTATCTTTCGGAATCTGAATATAGATTGGACAACCAAATATTCGGAGATGGTATACACTTGGTTTCTTCCCAATGAATGCTTCTTTAGGAGTCATGTTTTCTAGTGATCTATGAGGACTTCGATTTTGAATGTAGACAACAGTTTTTGTTTCTTCACCCCACAAAAATTTAGGCAAGTTTTTATCATGTAAGATGGCTCTAACACTTTCCTCAATCGAGCGATTCCTTCATTCTGCTACTCCATTTTGCTCTTGATTATATGGAACTATCAACTCCCTCTTAATTCCAGCCTCCTTACAGAAAACTATGATCTCTTTTGAAGTGTATTCTCCTCCATCATCAGATCTTAGTACCTTTATCCTTCTTTCTGTAAGGTTTTCTACTTCTGCTCTGAATTCTTGAAAATTTTCAAATACTTCATCTTTGGACTTAAACAAATAGATGCAAGTTTTCCTTGAGTGGTCATCAATGAAAGTTACATAATATAGATGACCTTCAAGAGACTTTGTAGACATAGGACCACAGACATAAGAGTGAATGAGATCCAGTATTCTTTTGATCTTGAAGCACTGCTTCCAAATAGTTTCTTAACATTTTTAGCTATTGCACATCCCTTGCATACTCCTTCATGATCCTCCTTAACTTTAGGGATACCATTCAACATTGAATTTAGAGTTGATAAGATTTTGTAGTGGGGGTGTCCAAACCTTCTATGCCAAAGTTCACATGGACTTACTTCAATGTGAACCCGTATTTGAGAGAGAGGTGTCAGAAACCTATAGAGTCTTCCTTCATGAATCCCAATGACTTTTGCATTGTTGATGCTAGAGTCTTTATCCCATACCACAAGCTTTCCATCTATGAAAGTGATTCTATCTTCCTTATCTTCTAGACATGAAATAGAAATTAAACTCTTTTGCAAACCTAGTACGAATAGAATGTTGTTGAGATAAATGTTTCGTCTATTCTCCAGCTCTAGCAAGGTTGATCCAATTCCTCTTATTGGATAGCTCTTCTTGTCACCAAGTTCAACAGAATAAGAAAATTTTCCTCTTGATAAGGTCCTTAGTTGTTTGTGCTCACCTATCATATGTCTGGATGCTCCACTGTCAATCACCCATATATTTTCATCTTCAAACGTACCTGTAAGTGCTAAGAATAACCCTTTGTCCTTTGTAGAAGTCTTGGTCATACGATTCTTAATAGATAGGAGATTCCAAAATGCTTTGATGCCTTTCTTGAGATGACTTGCCACCATAGAAAACTACTTCAATCACATCTTCAAAGATGTATTGATCTTCATCATGCCCTTAGTCAACTTTAGCTCTGATACCATGTTGACAAATCTAAAGGGCTACAATTAGTATGATTTCTCTTAAACTTGATAATTGCTTGTGATGTATTTTAACTTTTTCTTGATTATTAGCTTCTTCTCTTATTATTATGTTGTTCTTATCATCAAACAACGACCAAAACAAGAAGATCAATAGTACATAAGAACACGGGATGTAGGCTGCAAGTCGGGGCCAAAACCTTTCTACTTGAGAGGAAAACCGATAAATCTCTTCTCTTCTTATAGATTCTTCAAATGACGAATTCAAAGGCCTATAGACCAATACCAATACCCTTCCAAGACTAAGCCAAACCTTCTTGATGATGTGCTTCTTCAATCCAAGTCAAACCCAGTCAAATCTCTTCGAGCTGCACAACTTTGACCACCAACTGCAGAATTTCGGCCTCCACTGCAGGTCTAAAATTTTCGGCCCCTGCAACAGTTTTGCTTCCACACGTCTAAGCAATTTTAAGGCTTCCTAGACTTCCTTTGACCTTTGCTTGGGTTGCTTCTCCTTCTACAGTTTGTAAGTGATTTAAGAGTCCTTTCTTCGACCTTCTTTCTGCAACTTTCACAACTTCGACCTTGCAGCTACAAAACCCTAGCCTTCCTTTTGCACATGAGAGAGACAAAGAAATAACTCAAGAACTTCGTCTTTCGTCTTATCCTTCTTTCCTTGCATGTCTTCTGCTTCCCGTTTGCTTGGACGATGAGAAGTGAGTGAGTGTCCATAGGAGGTAGAGTTCCCTCCTAAATATAGGCTTCCAACGAGGATGACATGCCCTAATGAGGTCAACTTCTTCGTTGCCATGCCAAATTGGTCTTGGAGAGTATTTTGACATTTTTAAATACAAAAATAATTCTTTTGACATGTTACAATGTGCGCTATGGGGTCTTCTTCATATGACAATGACTCTATTGACTTCTTGACACTAGGACAAGCCCTAGAAACACTCAATGGGTGCTTGACCTCTAAATAAAATGACCTTGAGCATGAAACCCATGCTACAAAAACAACAACAATAATTTTTCTTCTTTTTACAATATACAAGAATCAAGAGTACATTTCATATTTGTGAAGACCAAACTTAGTTACACATTTCAACAGGGAGGAGACATGGTATGGAGCAAATCACTTGAATGATATGATTAATGGCAAGGTAACGTGATTTCCTAGGCCCATTCAAAGGAGAGGCTCAATTAATGGTTCAAATACTTAAAGAAAAGTTGAAAGGTTCCCAAGAAAGACCTCTTGAGGATGACCTTGGGCTTAGGAATATTAAAAAATGATGAATGCCTAAGATCAAAACTTCTAAAATCCCTCACTTGTGATTGATGTGTTCATACTATGGTTCAAATTGAGGCAAGGATGGCTCATTCAATGGAAAGATTCAATTAAAGTGTGAGCTTTGGGAGAAGCTCAGGGTGATTTTCCACGAAAAACTTCTCGAGAGAAATACTACAAGAGACCAAGGGTTGAGAGTTACACCGTGGTAAAGGCTCATGCAATGATCACCTATAACTAAGAGAAAAGGTTTTGAATGATGAACTACAAGGTGCAAACCTTAAAGAAATTCCCAAGTCAAAGTAGCTTCAAGGGTTCCCTCTTGGTGTGATAGTTAGGGCATAAATTTATTTGAAATTCGATTGTTGGAATTCATTAAAAACTTGAGGATGCCTAGAGGCGACAAAAATGAAGAAGCTTGTCTAGACGGAATCCTAAAATTCTCCCTCACCAAGCCCTAGAAAATATCCTTATCCTTAAAGGACGAATAAAAGAGGGAGAAAAGAGGTGAAAGAATGATATTTCGTTAAGTTAATGTGATCACCAAGGCTTTAGGACCAGTGCCTAGCTATTGGGAAGATTGGAGTCAAAATGATCAAGATTTGGGAACCTCAC
Source organism: Pinus taeda (assembly GCA_000404065.3). NCBI lineage: Eukaryota > Viridiplantae > Streptophyta > Pinopsida > Pinales > Pinaceae > Pinus > Pinus taeda. The sequence goes on along the minus strand of APFE031448235.1, from coordinate 57,159 downwards.
TCTTCAAGGAGGCCTTAAAAAGCAACTTCACTATTAATGGATGCAACGACATCACAACTTAAGACTTTTATACTTTAATATGAAAGATTTGATGGAGTTTCAAGGTAAAAGGTGCATAACCTACCCCTAGGAAAATTTGTTCTCCTTGCCAAGATGAATAATATACAACGAGCCAAGATTACAAGTGTTTCATAAATTTACATTAATTTTTTGGGCACAAGCAAAATCAAAGCATAGCGTTCCACACATTAGACATAAATTATCAAGAAATTCACATGAAAAGAGCACTTACACTACAAGAGAGTATATCCATCCATCACATTTGCAAAATAGAAGCTCCAAGAGACATCACGAAAATATTCCACACATCAAAGTGCATTTAATCATCCAAATCATTCCTCAAATTGCAGGTCCAAAATATTTAGAGAGATATATCCCAAATCCAAGTGATTATGAGAGATCAAATGAACTTCTCTTATATTTATATGATCCACCAAGGGATTTGAATGGCCTAATTATGCCTAATAATGCCCCTACCATAAAAATAATGTGCAAAATAACATCCTTTTGGTGACAAGCCCACCAAATAGCTCCAAAATAAGAATAATTAGCCTCTTAAGAGGGCTGAAATTATAGATAAGTATCTAGGAGGGCTGTTGGAAGGCCAAATGAAATCCAACATGTGCCAAAATGAATAGAAGGGTCCCAAAAATAGTGATGAAGGGAATGGCCCCTTGATCTCCAAGCAAATGATCTATGGTGCCCTTAAGTGGTTGTGGAGGCACAAAATCATCCTCATGGGTCTCCAACTGAATCAAACAAGCATCTATCCCATCTGCAAGGGTTGGAACAATGATGCAAGCCCTCCCTTTGTTTCCCATGGTGAGACACAACCCCATCTGGGCCTTGGATCAACTGCCAAGTGTCTGGTGGAAGAGTTTAGCTAGCTGGGCAAGGTGGTCCAGGTGCATCATCATCATCAAATAAGTGGGACACAAGCGAGTAATGAATAATGCTGAAGGATCCCATGGTATGGCTATCTTCTTATTGCTATAGTGGAGGCCCATGGCTCTCAATGCATACCCTATAAATGCCAATATGACCCTCTGGAGTGCTTGGATCTCGTATAGGGAGACTAAACCCCAAGATGAAGACCCACTTGCAATTCTGCATAAGATCCAATGCGTCTCCTTACCTTCCAGTACAACAAAGCATTAATGTAATTGAGCAAATGAGCTTATAAGTCATGGAACCAAGTGGGCACTTCATAGTGGCATGCCCTTCCATAATGGGCTTTAGAGTGTAGAATGTTGATTTTTCTGAATCTAACACATCAGAAATTCCTATTGCACTATCTGGTTTATTTCACCTACTTTTTAAATCTCTTCAAAAGTTATTTAACCATATAAAGACTAAAAATAAACACAAATGCAGTCTCAACCATCTACAGGTCATCAACTAAAAGAAATAGACAAACACACAAGGGACACTGTTATTTTTGGACAATCGTCCCCGGAAAAACCCAACTTGGGAAAACCAGTGCAACAGTTTTGAGGGTTTTATTATTAAGCAGCTTTCTTGAGTACAACTGGGTGCCAAACTTGTTCACCCAATAGAGAAATCAATCTGGGAGTAATACCTCTCTTCGAAAGCAGATATTCGGCAAGTTTGCTCCACGAAAACCTCTACAACGCCTTTCTGAGGCCCTGCGTCAGCGCTCCTGGCCTCTATGTCAACCTGGAACCCTCTGCGTCAGCCTTCTGATGCTCTGCACTGACTCTCTGGCCCTTTACGTCATTCACGCAGGCCCTGGTAGCCTCTGTGCAATCCCTCTGGCCCTCTACGTGGCTCTTGCTAGCTCTGCGTAACCTTCTCTGCCTGAGTGCTGATCCTTAAACACTATCTCTGCCTCAGCGCTGATCCTTAAACACTATCTCTGCCTCTCTACTATGCACTCACTACCCCTCGCTACAACTCTAATCATTGGTTTGATTTCTCTTAAAAAACCACGCTCCAGAAAATCGAATTGATTGATCAACTTGGTGTATCTCTAGCTGACCCTCAAGCCTCCTCTTATACTTTTTCTGTTGAGTCTTCAACGGTTGAGATTAAATCTCTAATCAACAGCTAAGATTAAATTTGACTTGATCCATGTCATTTAGAACCTTCTCACCCAGTTTTATATTAGTACCCATTAATATTTTTATTTTCCTAAGTTTAGACTTAGGAACCCATTAAAAATATTAATTATTTTAATATCTCTTTAACTGGGTGGAAACTCCCCAAACCATTTTTGGGTCTTGGAGACCTCATGTACTTTAGCCTCTCCACCAATTTTCATGGCTAGAGCACATCCGATGCTACCCCAAATCAACATATCAGTGTCTCCAAGTTTAAGAAGGAGGATAATCAAGGACTCTATTAAGTGGTTTCAACCTTTAACGGAGTGACAGGTCCATGGTACATCCGTCATATGGTTGGTGTCATGTGATATAATGATGGAACAAAGTGGGGCATCAAGGAGAGGCTCCAAGCCACATGCCATGGTACAAAGGTAGCTATGATGAGGGAAGCCCACACTTGGGTGTATAGATGTAGGAGAGAGCAACCATGGTACATGAGTTAACCAAACCTTTGTTTTTCCACCCTTCTTCATAAGCCTTTTTCCTTTTATTGATTTTTCTTTCATAACTGCTCAAGGCTCCAGGGGATGAGAGCATTATGTGAATGATATAGCAGTGAATACCTCCGTTAAGGTTGGGTAGTTCATCACACACCAGGATTTGGGATAATCATGGGCTCCTTCATGATGCAGGGGGCTAATATAAGAGGGCCCTAATAGCTAGGGTGATGGCCATCATGATTAGGGCTAGAGCTCATGTCAGGCTTTTGCCCACGTGCTAAATTTTCATGTCCCAGCTATCTTTTGCATTTCATGGTACATTTCCTGTTATAAGTGGCCAAATTATGCTTTTAACTTTGTTTTTAGTTGCATCAACCTCCAGGGCATAGTTCTAGCCTCGACCCAAAGCGTGGACAAGGGGAGGGGGAGGCTAACTCCATGTGGACCCAATGGACAAATGTGGACTCGAATGGGGAATTTGTGAAAAGAGGTTATAATGAACGGGGGGGAGTGATGTATGTGGTGTCAGGAAGCGGGACCACGCAACCAAAATCGGGATTTCCCATGTAGTGCCACTCTAAAAGCTAGTAGTCAATAAAGGTGATCCCACGGGACTAGGATACAAGGTTAACTGCCAAGTTGGAAAAGGGGACAAGAGTACAAACCAAGCCCATTATTTTCCGTTGAATCCCCTCACTAATTCATGTCTAGATGTGTCCATGGTGACTAAGCAAAGATACCCAATTACATAATGAAAAGCCATACCTTCGGGGTTGGAAGGCCCACTTTCAAACATACGATCATAACAAATGGGCGAGTGCATATAATGGGTGGCTCTGATGGCAGAGAACGGTGGCACATTGAGCTAGCTGGTGGCTGCAAGGGGCTTTCAATTGAAGACAAATCTAGTAGAAAATGTCTCCTATGGGTGTCACTCATTGGTGGTGGTTAACAGGTTCTTCCACTTCTATCTACTTGAGAGTTCGTTGGTTCAACCAAAAAATTCCCCGAACGCTCAAGATCTGATTAAGAAAATTATAGATCTACACACTTCAAAAGATTTAGTTAGATTCACAAGGGATTGGACTACACAATGAAAAGGAAGACTAGGGGTTCAACCAAAAACCCACTAGCGCTTCTAGATCTAGAGTGGTCCTCCAATCCACAAAGTTACTCAAGATACCTTTTATAAATTAATCCAAAATGGCATATGAAACTAACCAATTATAGATGAAATCGTGTTAGAGCATTAAGCACAAATAAATAAAAAGATTATTACCATAGAAGCGAAAGAATAATGCCACAAAGCGTGTGCCCCCAAAGTCTTTCTTTATTATTCAAAAAAATATTCAATACAAAATTGCGAAAAAGCTTGGCTAGCTAGTAGCTTGATGAGAACTTTTTTACAATGAGGAGCTCTAAGGCTCAATTTATAGAAAAATTTCATCTCCAAGTGATCCCCAACAAGGATGTCTTGATCTCAAGAAAAAACGTCTAGTTTCAAGCAAGAAAATTGTAACCCTTGATGAGCCTTTGCGCAGATCTTGAGGAGATCTAGTCGTTCGCATTGGAGGAGTGGTTGGCTGAGTGAGATTTTAATTCTTGAGTGGTTTGGGCCACTCAAAAAATATTTTCCATCTTTTTCCTCAAAAATCTCTCATTCAAATTAACCATCTTGGACCATCTCCTTAAAAAATCGATTTTGCTGGACCATTTTTTGTACTAGAGGACAAACAAATCTCCTTTGGTGGTTCTTTTTCTTGAGTTGTGGAGTCCTATCCCTTTTTTACTTGATTTCTCTTCTTGGGAAAGTCCAATTCATTTTTTATCATTTTCCACTTGGAGAGAAATTTTTATTTTTTCGGCTAATTATTTTCCATTTTTTGCTAGAAATTGGAAAAAATGGGTTTTGAGCTAAGTTGCACGAAACGGGGAAACGGAAACGAGTTTCCGAAATGGGAAGCGATACGAAACGCGACGTCCCCAAATTTGAGGAAACGGGGAAACGCGAATATATATA
>APFE031448235.1:12464-40851 GCA_000404065.3 Pinus taeda | reverse complement strand
CCTAACTTGTCCCACAAAGCCTTCGTCGTAGCTTCCCCTGATACATTCAGCAATACTAAATCTGAGACACACAATTGTATTGTGCTCTTTGCCTTCCGATCCAACTTCTTCCATTCTTCATCAAACACTCCTGTTGGTTTAGTACCCGGATCTACTGCAATCCACTAGTCTTTATCCACCAATAGATCCTCCATCTTGAGTTTCCACAACTCAAAACTCGGACCATTAAATTTCTCGATCTCTATCTTTCCACTGCTCGCCATCTTCTTTCACTACCAGAATCGATCCCGCAAATCTCCCACTGAACAGGGTCTACCACAGGCCCGAGCGAAACCCCTCAACACCAAAGGCGTCCCCTTGAAGCCAAAATAGCTCTGATACCAAATATAGGTTTTAACTCCGTACAGAAATTACGTGCATACGAATTCTAAAACACAGAAAATAAACAATGCGAGAGCATAACACATAAAACACATATACACAAAGACTTTCCCTTGATTCCCAAAACCGGGACTACTAGTTTGATTTTTCATTATATTCCTTTCAATGTTACAATACATATTTATACATGCCGAAGCATCCAATACCATGGACCAAAAACCATCACGTCCAATCGGCGGAACGAAAGGGGGGCTCTGCCCCCCTTCTAACCCCCCGGTTAACTACGTGGGCTAGTCGTGGAAAGAATATAACACAACCCAACACCTAGTTAAGAGGGAGTGTTGAAAAGTCTAACTAGGTTCAGTCATCATAATGACATGTAATTATGACTTTTGTAAAATGATGTAATGAAGAAAATAAAAATTATTATTGTAAGCCTTGCTTCATGGGTTTCATGACCAAGTGATTTTATTTTAGTTGGCTCTCATTAAGAGCCTTAGGATTGGTCATTAAAAGTCAAAGAGTCTATGTCATGTATGAAGAACCCTTCTTAGGCATGTGTCAATTGTATATAAGTCTAAATAGCCCTCCAACGACAAGCACACAGTCCCCTCTTCCTACATCTGCCTCAAGATGTATTGAGGAACTCATGTCAGCTCACATTAAGGAGAGACACCCATTCAAATGTTCATGTCGGCTAAATTATATGGACGAATTACTATATATATGAGGCTAGGCTCTTCGCATTAGCCCAGTTCAGACTTCGCATATCTTTGAGATTTTCGTAGAGCAAAAGTTCAGAATATACTCTAAATTCGAATGGGCAGTCACAGTATATAATTCGGATGATACTACAGAAGAAAGTTCAGATAGAAGAGGAAGGTACAATAAGGAAGAAGTGAGCTAATCTCAGTCAATAGAATTTGGATCTCTCTCTCTCTGTATTTCGGATGGGTAGTGACACATGAGACAACAGTTTGCTATGGCAAAGTGTTGAAGGGAATTCAGATTCCTTTGATAGCAAGAACAAAGCTTGGATCACAATGGCAGTGAAGAGCTTCGGATGAATTAGTCGAAGGAAGATAAAGGGGCAGCTAGATGCTACTTTATAGTGATATGTACCTCTGTCTCGGTGTCGTATCAAAGTGCAGTAAGGAATCATTAATGACATAATAGATCATTGGTGATACTATTATGGTAAAGTATCCATCTCTATGATAAGAGGCTCGTAAAGGAAACAGTGTCAAAGGCAATGATGAAGATCTCAGTATCAAAGCAATAATGAATATCTCGGCGGAAGAGGAGTCAAGAAGAGGCTTGACTAGAGAACATAGGTCTTGGTCTTGGAGTGGCTCTAGGTCAGGGGTCTTGGTCTTGGTATTCGTGAATTGGAATCTCTATAAGAAGAATTTGTGCAGGTTTTCCTCTCAAAGAGTGAGAAGTTTTGGCCCTAGCTGATAGCCTACATGTTGTGTCTCTTGTCTATTTATGTTCATGCATTATGTTTGATGGAGAAGAACACTAATAATATAACAGGAACAAGATCCTAATCTAACCAAGTAAAAAGCCATCTAGAAGCAATCACTAATAGAAGAGAAATCACCTAGTGCTAATGCCCTAGATTTCTCAACATGGTAGGCCCTGTTTCAACCCAACTAGATGATTTCAAAAATCAAAATGGACATCAAATCAAAGTTACCTATTTATGATGACCTTTCATCATGATATCAACTTCTAGCAGCATCAACATCCTACACATGTATGAATCCATCTCCAAAACATAAATTACCAACGTTTTCGTTTTCCAACATACCTATCAAGGTCTTCATACCTTCTTCATAGATATGTCATAACTAATCCTTCTTTTTATCAGATGTTGATCATGTATCTTATCTTACATGACTACAGTTGCATCTTTCACAACTCTTCTTCCTTTATTCACATATTGCTTCCCAGGGAACTTCTATACATAGTTCCTTCATTATAGGAACCATTATTGCCAACCACCTCATCTTCCATATGAGGTCATATTATGTTGATTTCATCTTATCCATATGTAGAAGAGTTCAAGGCACATTGGCTACATGCCTTCATGCATCATTGTAATTGAAGAGATTCTTCTTCTTCGGTCATGCTCATGAGATAGAGCATTCAACCATGCTATCTGCACCTACATGATGACATGACTTTATCTATCAAATGTATACATACCTCTTCCTCCTTTTGGTCATCTAGACTTCCTTCTAGCAGCTTCCTTTCCTTGCTTGAAGATGAAATTATTTCAAACAACTTGACATGTTGCACTTCTTTGCCACCATACCAACATTCTTCTAAACAATGGATCCCACACAATGTGGAATGTAGACAACCAACGAGACACTCCTTCTTCCAAGTAGAAGTGAACATTCTTATAAAGATTCGAGTGGAGGATCTCGATGATTCTCATTCTGCAAATGCTCCTTTCTAATAGTGATGATGTATGATGACCTTTCTTTATCTTCTATCTTGCTAGATGACTTTCCTCCAACCATATATACTTCTACTTGGTTGTCCTTATATGCTTTCAATGGAGATGCCATTTCTATCATAATGACTGCTATAACCATGTAGCCTTTCTACTTCAGCTATCCTTCCATACTTCTATGATGAAGTCATCTCTATCTTGCTATAATGCATCCTATCATACTTGTGATGCGTTTGATCTATAACTGAAAAGAACTAAGGAGATTATCTTAGTCATAGTCGAGATCTTTCACTTCCTCCTTCTTTGATTTCTTCTTTTCAGGTTCTTCTACTTCGTCAATGATATGGGCTTCATTTCTTTCCTTTCTTTTCTTGTTGTCCTTGTTGAGTTTGGGACAATTCCTTTTGTAGTGCCCATATTCATTACACTCATAACATTATATATTTCACATATTGATCTTCTTTCTCCGAGGACCAAACTTTCCTTTTCTCCTAGCCATGGCAACGTATGCTTGAACTTGTTCATTTGACCCAACATCGTCCTTTGCCTTCAACCTAATTTCTTCAACTTTACATAATGACCAAAGTTCACTGAATGGAGTGGCTTCCTTCTTCCCATAGATACTTGATACAAAGTTGCCCCATTCATCAGGTAGTGCATTGAGCGCAACGGTGGTCATTTCTTTATCGAACATTATTACTCCCAATTCTTGTAGTTAATCTCTTATTTGAGACGCCCCCATAAGGTATGAGCCTATCCCTTCTTCCTTTGATACCTTCATTTTGTCTAATTTAGTTCTCAATGATATAACTTCTCTTGCAATCCTTACCAAAAATAGTTCTACCAACTTTTCATAGATTTCCTTCAATGTCTCCATTTTTGCTACATAGGGGATGACTAGATCCTTGATTAATTCTATGAGGATTCTTTGAGCCCTAATTTCCCCTTTGATATACTTTGATAATGCTTGAGCTTGCTCTTGTGATGGTTTGGAGATTGAACCCTTAACATATTCAATAACTTCATCCTCTATGCGGATCAAATCTATCCTCTTCTTCCATGCAAGGAAATTTGATGACCCAACCAATTTATTGCTTTCCTTACAAAATGAAGTCATTTTGATAGTAGATTCAGACATAAATATAAAGATACTTACTTGTCAAGTGAAGATGTTCCTAAATGATAATATCTTCAACTTGATGCCTTCTTGATGATGTTTCTTCCTTGATGATCTTCTTCAAGCATGTTTGAGATGTGATCTTTGCTTCAATGTGAGGGAGATCACCTTGATTTCTTTGATGATGGTGGCAATGCTTCTTTTTGCTTCCTTTGGATGCAGAAATGTAAAACATGGAGACTTCAAGATGCTTGAGATATGCAGTCCTTCTTTCTTCGAGTGGAGTTAGGGTCCTTCAGGTCTTATTCTCTTAGTGATGATGTGATCCTTGAGATGAGTACTCTTTCTTGGTGCTTCTTAGTCCTCCTTAATGATTTCCTTGTGCTCGGCCCTTATGTATCCTTCTTCAATGATGTGATCTTAAGTTGCCTTTGCTTCTTTGTTGTAGTCACCTTAGGTCTGCTACCATGTTGAGAAATCTAGGGAGCAGCTAAATAAATGATTTCTATTTTGATAGTTGTTTGTGATGTGTTTTTACTTAACATGGTTAGCTTCTTCTTTCACTTGATTATTATTAGTGTTCTCTATCATCAAACAACTACCCAACAATGAAGATCAACAAGACAATGAGATACAAATTGTAGGTTATGAGCTAGGGCCAAAACCTCCCCTCTTGAGAGGAAAACCCATAAGAATTCTTCTTCTTATAGGATCTTCAAATGACGAATTCCAAGACCTAAGACCCTTGTCACAGACTCCTCCAAGACCAAGTCAACCTTTCTTCTTGATGAGCTTTTCTTCCAACAACTTCGACCCTAGCAGTTGCTTCTGCAACTTCGACTACTACAAAAACCCTACCTCTTGCACATGTGAAAATATGGTGATTTCCTCATTCCTTCTCCTTCGCTTGCCTTGGTTCTTTCTTATAGAATTATTCTTGCAAAGTATTCCTATTGATGCCCTAACTCGACTTCCCTTAGCAAGTCTGCAATTCGGTTTAGTTGTTGCAATAGGTGCCCTAATTTTCCCGCACGTGTGAAGGATGATAGACCAAAGACGGGTCAAAAACTTTGCTTTCTCTTTTCTTCTCTTCATTAGGTGATGAGGCTTCTTTCTTGTCTTCTTATCTTCCTTGATTGAACTTGTTGATGCTTTATTGGATGCCCTTCAAGTGAGGCCGAAGTCTCTTATATATAGACTTCTCTTCTAGGTCGAATTGATGCTTGTAGGCCGACTTTTCCACCCATGAAGGCCGACTAGTTCTTTTGATGACGACAAGGTCTTGAAGGGTCTATATGACACTTTTGACTTTACATAAATTTTCTTTACAAGATACAACATGCCAAATGGGGTCTTACATATATGACAATGACTCTTTTGACTTCATAATTTTGTGACAAACCTAGAAGCAATCAATGGGTTCTTGACCTACAAATAAATTTACCTTGAGCACGAAACCCATGCATCAAGAATGAAAATAATAAATAAAAAAATCCCTTTTCATCAAAAACATAAAATCATGATTACAACAGACATTATGAAGACCGAACCTAGTTACACATTTCAACAGGAACTAAGGCTTAGGATTTCTCCTAAACTAGCCACAAGAATTGCATCAAAATTGGAGGGAGAGTAGAGGACTCACCGTCGCAGTTACTTACCAACTAGCTCTTAAAGACACACCTCCTAAAGTAATTTGCACTATGCCCTAGGTAACCTTCTAGGGTTAGGGCAGAAAAAAAAATTTAAAAAAAAAAAGAAAAAAGATGGTTCAAGGTTAATCAACTAGGATTAGGATCAGTGCCTAGACAATTGGGAGAAATGGAGTCAAGATTAGCCTTGATGAAAGAATTTCGCTCTACTAGGGAGACCTATGCAGCTTTTGCTGACCCTAGGAGACAGCAACACGACTACAAAGTTATTTATACTTCATTTGGCAAAGGACGATGGAGATTCAAGGATGCAACATGCAAAACGAGGCTCTATGAACATTCATTCACATTATCTAACATGTATGCATGCAATACTTCAAAATCTTAGTGTTTTCATGAACTCGCATTTAATTAAGGCACATTTAAGATTATGACAAGACATTCCATACATTAGTCATGCAACAAAGTAAAGATATAACATTAAAACAAGAGTTACAAGATAATGCAAGTATATCCATCCATCATATTTGCAAGTAGAAGCTCCAAGATAAGATAGTGCAAATCCCAAACATCAAAATATCAAAAACTACCAATTTCGTCCATCAACTGTCTTACAGAGAAATCCCAACCCAAATGATGATGATTTACAAATGAGGCTCAACTTTTATTTATATGAGCCTTTAGGAATTTGATTTAGTCTAATTAGCCTAATAACCCCCTAAAAATAACTTTAATGTGCAAAATAACAACCCTATTGGTGACAAGCCCACCAAATAGCTCAAAAGTGTACAACAAGCTCTACCAATGAGGCTGAAATGATAAAATAATGGTGTAAAGGGTCATTGGAAGGCCATGATAAGTCCTCCATGTGCCGAGATGAAGAGGAGGGCTCCGGAAATGATGACCAAGGGGTTGGCCCCTTGGTTTCCAAGCAAAATATCTATGGTGCTCCCAAGTGCCTGTGGAGCACAATAAATAGCCTCATGGGTCTCCAATCGGATCAAACATGAAGATGCTCCATCAGTAAGGGCTAGAATGATGATACAAACCCTCCCATGTCTCTCCAGATGAGACAACACCCCATCTGAGCCCTAGATCAACTGCCAAGTGTCATGTGCAAATGTGTGGTCGGTTGGGCAACATTATCCAAGTGTGTCATCATCTTTGTATCGCAAGGGCACGAACAAGTAATATGTAGTGTTGAAGAAGCCCATTGCATGGCAATCAATGCTTTGTTGTGGTGGAGGCCCATGGCTCTCAACAATCACCCTACAAGTGTCATTATGGCCATCTTAAGGGCTTAGACCCCGTATAGGGAGACCAAGTCCAAACGGAGACCCACTTGCAATCCTGTATAAGATCCAATACGTCTCCTCACCTTCCAGTACAACAATTCATTAGTGCAATTAGGTAAATAAGCTTACAAATCAAGGGCAAAAGTGGACACTTCATAGTGGCATGCCCTTTCAAATGGGGTTTAGAAGGTATTGATGTTTCTTTTCTCAATAATGGAGGTTAATAAAAGGACCCTATTAGGTGGTTTCAACTTCTAAGGGAGTGACAAGTCCACAATACATCCATTGAATGGCAGATGTCATGTGAAATGATGGTGGAAAGGAGCGGGGCAACAAGAAAGGCTTTAGGCCACATGCCATGGTACAAGGGCAGCTATAATGGGGGAAGCCCACACATGGGTGTATGAATGTAGAAGGGAGCAATCGTGGTGCATGAGTTACCCCGACCTTTGTTTTTCCACCCTTCTTCATATGCCTTTTGTCTTTTAATGACTTTTCTTTCTTTTAACTGCTCAAGGTTCCAAGGGATGAGAGCATGATGTGTATGATAAAGTACCCCCTTAAGGTTGGGCAATTCATCGCCCACCAAGTGTTGGGGTAATCATGGGTTCCTTAATGATGCAGAGGGCACATATAGGGGCCCTATGAACTAGGGTGATGGCCATAATGATATGGGTAAAGCTCATGTTTGGCTCTTGCCCATGCTCTAAATTCTTTTGTCTAGACCATCTTTTGCATTTTTTGGTACATTTCCTGTTGTAAGTGGCCAAATTATTCTTTTAGCTTTCTTTTAATTTGTATCAACCTTTGGGGCATCGTTCTAGGCCTAACACAAAGTGTGGACAAGGGGAGGGAGAGGCTAACATCTTGTGGACCTATTGACCAGTTTGTGCCAACTACGCTATAGCAGTGCATATTTTTTCAAAGGAATTCCATCATGTTCAAGCAGTCAGATATCCAAAATTCACCATCATCATTCATCAGTTTATCAAAGTTGTAATTCCAAATTCTGCGGCCTTGTGGACCATTGTAAAAACAATTCTATTATGTCTATAAAGCCATGTAAAACATCTAGATAAGTTTAAGAATTTTTGCTAAAGAGTTTCACCCTAGGGAATTTTTTAACCTTGTTAATTATTTTGTGTTTCTAAACACAAAATAATTAATAGAGTTTTTCTCCTAGATATACCCCCAAAGCTAGGGTGGGATTCGATGGTGATGTTTTAAGTGAGTCCTAGTGTATCGAGTCTATATATAAATATCGTACTCGATCATATCTCGAGTCTCGCAAAATTTGGTTAAGTCTAAGTGTCTATTTTTAATTATTAAAATTTCCAACTGTTCGGAAATTTAATAATTATTTGGATGTAAATTGTAGTTTATAAAAGTTGAAGGGGGTAGAGTACTCATAATTAGAACCTCTACACCTCGTATTTGTGTTTAGACACCTTTACCTTTTAAGGGTTGAAAGTCATGTATCCCCTTAAATCTCTTATACTTGTTGCTTCAACAAGTTTTCCTTCATTAATCATCCTTAGGAACTACCCCCCTTGACTTAGCTAGGAGAGAGTCTAAATGGAGTGAGTATGGATCAAGAGTGACGGCTGCTACTATGAGCGTTGTGCCTTAGGTGTTCACTTTAGGCGACAATAGGACCCAATGGATAAATGTGGACCTGGATGGGAAAAGTGTGAAAAGGGGTTATAATGAGCCGAGGGGAGTGAGATATATGATGTCAGGATGCAAAACTACGCAACCAAAATCGGGTTTTCCCATGTAGTGTCGCTCCTAAAGCTAGTAGCCAGTAGAGGAGATCCCACGGGACTAGGATACAAGATTAACCACCAAGTTGGGACAAGGGAACAAGGGTACAATCCAAACCCATTCTTTCCGCCGAATCCCGCCACTAATTCAATTCCAAATGTGTCCAAGAAAAGCAAGCATAAACACCCAATTGCTTACTGAAAAGTCATACCTTCGGGGTCGGAAGGCCCACCTTCGAACACATGATCATAACAGATGGGCGAGAGCACATAATGGCTGGCTCAAGTGGGGGAGAATGGTGACACATCGATCTATCTGGTGGTTGCAAGGGGCAGTTGGCTGCCGGCTGAAGACAAATCTGGGAGAAAAATTCTCATATAGGGGTCACCCACAGGTGGTGGGCAACAGGGACAAAAACCATTGGCAATTTGAAACTAAAACATTGAAAATGAAAAGCAATATTATTTGATGTCTAAAATAGTAAAAACGATACAAAGAATAAATTCAGTAATAAAATAGTCCAATTATAATATTCGATATTCTAGTAATGCAGAGCATACAGCTACAAGAAGCATTAGTAATTTGAAACTATAACATAGAAGATCATTGTTTACAAGTCTACTATAATACCCCATATCCTCAGTGTACTTCAAACCTACCTTCAGAAAAGAATGCATGCCAGGGCATAATTTCTGTGAGAACATTGGCTAATATCTTACAGTTGAGAAACAACACTTGTGTCTTAGGCAATTCATTATCCATAAGAATATATGTTTATCGTCCTTTAAGCAATTTCTACGAAATGCATATTTGGCTTGTTCACATATGTAGAATACATTTTATAAATGAAATTCACCGTCAATCTTTTATGTAGTCCCAGAGCTGTTCAGTACACTAACCTGCAAACTAAGGCATTTTCCACTGATCCTCCCTTTATGAATCCAGCTGTCCGTAATTGTTGAATCTGCATGTATTAGAAAATCTGACAACATTGGATTCACATATGGGAACTGCATACGCAATAGAATAAGCACAGTTCAAGAAATTGTTTGTACAAATCACTGAAGACAAAGAATGTGCACATTTGAAATCAGTCTTTGATAATTCTTAAAACAAAAGAAGTCACACTGTATTTGCAAGGAACAAACACAAAGATAAGCAGCTCAATCCATATTTGCATTTTCAAAACTCTCACATCCTCAACCATTCATAATTTTCATTTAAGTCATTCTCCAAGTCAGTTGATCTAGAGAGGCACATTCAAGAATAATATTTAATAGTGATCCCCTTCATAGGGTATACACAATCCGAATTACATACAAAGTTGTAGTAACACTTCAAAAAGGTTTTTAACAACTATTTCAAATCAAATAAATCTTGAGTGCAAAAAATGGCGAAAATTTCTGGAAATACCAATCTTTCAGTTGCCTTTAATTGTATTATCTGTTTCATTCACATCATTTAGCATTTTCTTTACAGATATTAGAAATTGTCGATGAAACAAGTTGTCACCAACATGGAAAGTTATAACCCAAGGACAATCCACATTTGACTCATCAGTCTGATATAAAAAAACTGTTTATCAAATAAAATACTTTATGGCGATCTCCACCTTCTTTATGTCTGGAATGATGTCCATTAACTAAATCTAGACAAAGTGTTCTGAGTACAGTAGCATCTGAGGCACAAACAATCAAAACCACTCTTGTTCTATTATTCTTAAAGACACTTTATTCGGATCTAAGCTATTCAACACATTGCTTACATTAATTGGAAGAAACTCCTTCCTTTCCTTCTGCTGACATACCCCCATTCTTCTTCTTCCAATGTCTAGACTCCGATCTAATGCACTTCTCTGAAAACCATTCGTTCCCAGATGCTCATCAATATTCAAGTACCATTCCCTTTTCGCAACTTCAAGACATTTTACCAACATGCAAACCAACTGATCCTTACCTTTGTCCTCAAACCCTTTCAACTGAGTCATGTACACCCTTCCTTCAAGGTTTTCATTCAGGAATGCGGTCTTCACATCATACTGTACTGCCAATGATAACACCAACCTGATATTATTTTTTGCTTTCATGGAGAAATCCTCCCCAAATTCCACCCCTTCTTGTTACACATGCCCCTTTGCTACTATCCTTGCCTAGTGCTTGTCTATGAAGTCATCTGACTTATACTTCATTTGAAAGACCTTTTTCCAACCAATCAGTTTCCTCCCTTTAAGCAACCCAACCAACATCCATGTCTTTTTTTCCTAAAATGCTGCAAACTTTGCATCCGTTGCATCAATCCAGTCCTTATTGTTCTTAGCCTACTAAACAATAATTATTTCAAATGACGAAGAATTTACAATTTCACTCATAGAGGTGAGGTTCGTGGCAAGAGTGTAACGACCCATCTATAAATATAAAGAACGCAAGAATAATAGCAGGCATACGGTACATGCATATGATAGCTACATATGCATGTGTGGCATACACTGCACTAGTATTTTATACTAAATTAATTATAAGTGCTAAATACCATGACACTTCTTTGAATAGAGGTTCTACTCATTCATCAATGTTGCTTAATGTATGGGTAGATCTTAAGAGAGGACTATATAAATTATATATTCCAGATTATTGATAAAAATTATATTAATAAATTAATAAAATAAATTTTTAAAATATATATAAGTAATTAATTAAAAGGGGCTCTAAGTATAAAGTTATAATGTTATATTAAAAAAATATATATATAATAAAACAATGTGATATATTAAATCATAATGTTTATAATGTTTAATGTGATATATTAAATCATAATGTGATATATACGATATAATGTGTATATTAAAGAATATTTTAATAAAAATATAATATGATTTCAAAACATAAAGCTTATACATTTGTGACCTTTAAAAGAGATAAGGGGGCTCATACGTGACAGGGAGCGTGTCACCAGCAAACAAAGCAGTGGGCTGCAGATGGAAGAGCGGCCACCGCCAAACAAAAGGATAAAACCACGGGACAGTGATTTGGAAAAGGGGGAAAACGGAGGGAAGAAAATGAGAAGGAGGAGGAACATCATGTACGGAAATCATTCACAGGAAGAGCTTGAGTCGTTCTGAGGTTCTGGGCACGGGGGAACAGTCGGCTTCTGTTAAGAAGCTTACTGGATTGAGCAGCTAGGTTCTGCTTAGTTTGGCTGGGTGGATTCGGTCTTTTGGTAACTGTAGCAGCGCAACCGGAGGCATCTTCAACCGCAGGAGCACAGCATATACAACCGCAGTGGCATAGGTAGGTACCTCAGCAGTTCTGTTAATTGATTTTGTAAGATCTCAGGAAATTGTTTACAGGTTCATGATATAAATCCCTTACGGTTTTTGCATTTGTTTACGGTTTTTACATTTGGTATCAAAGCCATTAATCCTCCGACCTCAAATTATTAAAATCCACCTGCGTTTTCCTGAATTTTGATTTGAATAATGTCTGTAAATTCTTCACTGCCCATGACCTGCAAGATGACAAATTTCCAGAACGTGCCCATTTTAAAGGCTTCCACTCAACTGAACTGCCTAAGTGGTCTTCCGGATGATTATGGGCTTCTGCAACATGATTATAGTAACTGCTAAAGCTTCCATACCTGTCAAATCTGGCCTCGGAATCATTCTCAGATAATCTCCCAATATCATTTCCAGATGCCCTCCTCTGTGCATCATCTGTGTGGTCCATACTAGAATACTCCATACCTGTGTTTCTTGATCGTTCCTTGGATTGAACTTGATCCCATGAGCTCTCTGAATCAGAAAGTAGATAGGGAAAATGCAAAGAAATATGATCCACTGATTTGCCACTTAAAATATCATATCTAACTGTGGAAGACAAACTTGTGTCTCTAGTGTCCCACTGTTGCAATTTCTGGTCTGTATGAAGATATCTGGAGCCAAGACTCGATTCCATGAGTTCCCTGCTATTCTTACTGTACCTCCCCTCCACATGGAAACCCGAGTTCTCATCTTCATGCACTTTCTCCCGCAAAGGGACATTTGTGGGAGGGTTGAGCGCAAACCTCTCATTTTTCTTTTCATTGAGATACTCCTTCCCGTCCCCAGGTGAAAATTTTGAAGGCATGTGATGTGATAGGGTTCTAGAGCATATAATCCAACCAAGTCAAAACAAGAAACTCTAGCTCTGCATCATACCGAGAAAAGAAATCCTACAACTGTTAACAGTTTGTACATTTAAATTTGTATTTGAAAACCAAAAATTTGCCAGATCTTCATACATAATAATACTAACACCAATAAAGACATTGTGTTTAAAAACAACATCATACCAAGAAATACATAACAAGGAAGGAATAAGTCATCTGCTCTAATGGCACCGGGGTCTCTGTAAATCCATGACAACTACGGTAATATTGTCTTGGCTACCTCGAGAAATCGCCAGCTTGTCAGCAATGCTGCGGCGATAGCAGCGGGAGTGACATCTTGGCCCTCTACCTGAAGATTGTTGTAGCTTCCGTGTGATCGACATAAGGATGCTCAATGGTTTTTGGAATATATTGACACTTTTATTCACAAGGGCCAGAGACTGTTGTGGCATCAGTGAGTGTATTTCCCCTAACAATGCACAACTAAATTCATTTCCCATAACCTGAATACAATTATAGTAAGTGGAACGAATGGAGCATAGGAGCAGTTGTTTGAATTTCCCAGTGTGGTGGCAGTATCGATGCTACGTGGGAGGTAGTTGGAGTAACATTGTGGCAGTATCGATGCTACGTGTGAGATAGTTGAAGTAACACCGTGTAGTATGTGACACGTAGCATCTTATAATGTTACACATTCAACCGGTGGTATCAGAGAGCCTAGTCTCAAGCACCATATGTCTCATTGACTGCAACAATGATCAAGGTAAATTCGAACGAAAAGGACACGTCTCCGTCGACTATGGACGTCATTGATGTAATGTATTATGAGCTTGGCAAGTCATGCCGACAAACCCCAATGTCGACCATGCGTTATTTTATCCTTACATAAAATTTAATATGAAATGCCCTGCATGCAATTTGAAAGCTATGTGGCCTCTAACATCACGTGAGTAGACCGCGAAAGTGATGAACATTCAATTTTCAAAGTTTAATTTTTTTTATTATTATTTATATATTTTAATTTCATACCTTATCTCTGACCATGGAAAACGTCTCAATGAACTACTTCTGTGTCAGGTCTTCGTAACCACGTGTTACGTTGTTAATAATACCAATGCGATGATCAGGAACCTCGGAATTTGACGTATTTTTCATTTTCAAAATACATTTGACAGCTAGTTTTGAACGTAAAATTTAAAAATTGACTTTAATTCAAAGTATCTGCACTCAGTGAGAGAGATAAACGTATGCATAAAAGTTACAACCAGGTAAAAATTAACTTACAGTGCAAAAGATACACAAATCCTCTAAAATCAAATACTATTTCGGGGAAGCTTTAATAAGTGGATTCATATAAGTCCAAGTGGTATGGTACTTTGCACTTTGGATTTAATAAATGGATTCTTGTAAGTCCAGGTGGTATGGTGGACGTCCCCACGAAGAAAGTGTTTTCTAATCAATATCTTTGGGTTCTAATGTTCCGTTTCTAATTAATAGTGGATCGGTCGAGGTTAAAGAAATTCAATTTAGTTATTGCGTCTTGGGTCTTATTAGGTTGGAATATTCGGTTTCTAATTAATAGTGAGTCAGTTTAGTTTCCAAAATTAAGTTACGTTATTTAGTGTGTTTATGATCATTATTTTAAGTTTAAGAAATTCAATTAAGTTGTTTGGCTTTATTATGTGGTTTTTATAGTTAAGGTTTAGGAATACAACATATTTATTATTTATAATCAAGGTTTATACATACTAATTTTAATTTGGAAAATGATAATAAAAAAAAAAAATTAAATGATAATTTCTAAATTAGTAGTTTTTAAGTGTGAGAATTTAAATTTCTTTTATGAAAATAATTTAAATTTCTTTTGTGAAAATAATTTAGAATTCTCTTATAAAATTGCAATGAATATGTTATAGTTATAATTGATATTCTGATAGTATACATCTAAGTAACATATTCAACATTGTAACTATGTGTGTCCTTCTGTAGAGGTAATAGTTTGAGGAGTAATGAGTGTGTTGACGAAGTTCATTATAACGAGATATTTAATATTTAAATATTTAATTTTGTGAATGTTACTTGTAATTAATTTTTGGATGATCTACCCTAGGCATTAATAACCATACACTTCTGCATTATTTCATATTAAGATAGAATACCCTGCATTAGGACAAGGAGGTCGCGAGACCACCCTCCTTGACCTCGGTACCAGTAAGATCTGCCTAGCAGATAAAAATAGCAAAAGAAAACTATACTCGTTTATAAATGTGAAATTGCAAAAAGAAAACTATATGTTAAATTCGAATGTCTACCTCAATTTTTTATAGGATTTTATTATGTACACAGGGAACATTACAATGGTAAAGACATATGAGCGATGACGACATGATTGGGCAGCATCACCGTCATTAATGTTGCCATCGTCGCCATCATCATCCCCATCATCACCACTATCACCATCGACTCCACCAAGACTATTATCAACACCAATCGCTCCAGCACCAGAGTTAACCGTGATAATGAACTCATTGGAAGCCTTATTGGAGACACTAAAAGAATCAACTAAGGCTAAGGCCAAAGAAGAACTTCAACCCTTAGCTACCAGTTGAGTGGAACCAAAGAATTTTGAGCACAAAAGATCAAAAGAAGATTTTTCTAGGGAGCTTCCGAAAATTAAACCCCCGGAATTTTGAGAAGGTCGAGCAAGTGAGCATGCTGAGGCATGGTTAGAAGGAAAGAACAGATGCTTTAGATTAAGAGAATATTCTTCTTCAGCAAAAACAAAAATTGTTGTATTTCAATTAAAGGAAAGTGCCTTAATTTGGTGGGGAAATCTGGAAAAGAAATTGCACCTTACATCGGATAATGTCCCTTGGGAATTGTTTGAGGAAAGATTCCGCACAAAGTATTTACCTCCATACTTTCAACAACAGCAAGCCAGAGCCTTCCATACCTTAGTTCAGGGTAATAAAACAGTGGAAGAGTATGAGATAAGGTTTATGGAGCTTGTAAAATACATTCACTACTTAGATTCTGATGAACATCAAGCTGAACGCTTCATATTTGGGTTAAATCCTTGCATCAGAGCCTTGGTGAGCATGTGGAAACCATCATCAGTAGCTGAGGCGGTAGAATGTGGTCGTAATGCGGAAGAAACATCTAGGGATCAAAAAATATGTAGGGCCAGCAGAACCTTTACAATCAGGCTTCCCAGGAAAGACTCCCCGAAATTTCTTCAGAGGAGGTAGCTCGAGGCCACTTTATGGTAATAGATTTACCCCAAGAGATGTAGGAATAAGAGCTCCCATGGCAGTAAACACTATAGCCGCTGAATCATCAAACACCAGTCCATGGGCATCTCGTGGAACTGTCAGTAGAGGAAGAAATTCGACAGGAAACAACATGAGAGGACGAAGCTCTTTATCTAGAAATTCACATCCTGATTCAAGAGGATCAGTACAACTTAATTGTTGGGCATGTGGAGGACTGCATTTTCAACGTGATTGTCCAGAAGCTTCGTCAAATATATTGCATAGGACTGGAAAGGAACCAATATCAAATAATCAAGGTAATCATAGAATTCATGCAGTAGTTAGCAACGACCAAGCAGAACATCAATCCACTGTAGTGGAATCTTCAGGTATTATTAATGGTATAAAACTCAAAATCTTATTTGATACTTGTGCCACAGATAGTTTCATTTCGTCATATGCATTAACCAAATGTGGGTTGGCAGCTCGCAAACAAAATGATTTCAAACAGGTGGAAATGGGCTCAGGAGAACTTCAATCCGTAGACTTAAGTGTGGATCAATGTAAAATTGACCTAGGGGTCTGTACAACTAAACTGAAAGTTTATGTCACAGCCTTAGGAACTTATGATCTTATCATAGGTATGGATTGGCTAGAAGCTCATCAAGCTTGGGTAGACTGTTATGGGAAAAGAATTCTAGGTATAAATGATGAAGGAGAAGCAATCCAAATTCAAGGAATCAAGAAGAAAGTATCTTTACGCTACATATCAACAATGAAAATGAAGCGTTGTTTAAGAAAAGTTTGTCAGGCATATGTAATTCAAGAAGTAAGCAAAGAAAAAACGCCATCCCTAGAACAATATTCGGTGTTAACCAAATTTCGAGATGTATTTCCAAAGGAACTACCAAGATTACCCCCGTAAGAGAGCTGGATCTCACTATTGAATTAAAACCTGGTACCCAACCGATCTCTAAAACGCCTTATAGAATGACAGCTCCAGAACTTCAAGAATTGCAAATTCAATTGAAGGAACTACTGGATATAGAACATATTTGACCCAATATATCACCTTGGGGCGCTCCTGTAATTTTTGTGAAGAAGAAAGATGGATCTTTAAGATTATGCATAAATTATCGAGACTTGAATTGAGCTACAGTAAAGAATCAATATCCGATGCCTCGAATCGATGATCTTTTCGATTAAATGAAAGGAGCTGCTGTCTTTTCAAAAATTGATCTTTGATCAGGCTATCATCAGCTAAGGATTTCTGAAAGCGATATTTCTAAGACTGCATTCCGAACACGTTTTGGACATTATGAATTTACTGTGGTACAATTTGGATTAACAAATGCACTAGCAGTATTCATAAATCTTATGAACAGTGTTTTCAGCGAATATCTTGATCAATTTGTACAAGTCTTTTTAGATGATATTCTCATCTATTCCAAGAATAAAAAAGAGCATGAAGATCATTTACGGATAGTATTGTCCTGCCTTGGAAAACATCAGTTGTATGGAAAATTATACAAGTGTTCATTCTTTCAGGAAAAGATTCATTACTTAGGTCATATCATATCAGGTAAAGGGATTTCAGTAGAACCTGAGAAGGTAAAAGCAATCATGGAATGGCTAATACCGAAAAACGCACATGAAATACAAAGCTTTATGGGTTTAGCCGGTTACTACCGAAGATTTGTGGAGGGATTCTCCAAAATTGCAAAGCCAATTACAACCCTTCAGCGTAAAGGTGTTAAGTATGAATGGACTGAGGAATGTAATAAAGCATTCTCTGAACTCAAAAGACTACTCACCAATGCACCAATCCTAAGAGTCCCTGATATGGACAAAGATTTTACGGTATGTACTGATGCATCCAAACAAGGGCTAGGTGCAGTATTGATGCAGGATAGAGGAGTGATAACATATGCTTCCAGAAAGTTAAAACCTCATGAAGAACTCTATGTTACTCATGATATAGAGTTAGCCGTTGTAGTACTAACTTTTAAAGATTTGGAGACATTATCTAATAGGGCAAAGTTTTACACTTAAAAGCGACCATCAAAGTCTACAATATTTGTTCACCCAAAGAGACTTAAATGCCAGACAAAGGCGATGGAGTGAATTCCTAAGTGAATATGACTTTGGAATATCATACATTAAGGGAAAAGAAAATGTAGTAGCAGATGCTTTAAGCAAAAACTCTTCTTCTGGTCAAGCATGAAACTCTTCTTCTGGTCAGGCATGAAACGTGATATCGCTCAATTTGTTGCAAAATGTTTGGAATGTCAACAAGTAAAAGCAGATCATTGTGACCCAGCAGGTCTCTTGCAACCTCACGACATTCCTATGACCAAATGGGAGATTATTTCTATGGATTTTATCATTGGGCTACCTCTTACTTCTGAAAGACACAATGCCATTCTAGTAGTAGTGGATAAATTAACAAAAAGTGCCCATTTCATTCCCGTAAGAGATACTTATGATGTTCCTGACGTAGCTCGAGTATTCATAAATGAAATTATCAAATTTCATGGAGTACCTAAGAAGATTATATCCGATAGAGATTCTCGATTCACTTCAAGATTCTGGACTTGCATGCAGTCAGCCTTAGGAACTCAACTAAATTTAAGCACTGCTTACCATCCTGAGACTGATGGGCAAACAGAAAGGGTAAATCAAGTACTTGAAGATATGTTGAGAATGTATGTTATGGTTCAGCAATCACACTAGGAAAAGTACTTACCCTTACTCGAATTTGCATACAATAACAGCGACCACAGTTCAATTGGAATGCCTCCATTTGAAGCATTATACGGCAGACCTTGCAAAACACCATCAAGTTGGGAAAGGTTAGAAAATTGAATGATGATAGGACTAGAATTAATCCAAGAAATGGAAGAGCAGGGAAGACAAATTAGACAACGATTAAAAGAAGCACAGGATAGAGAAAAGAGTTATGTTGATGCTCACAGAACTGATAGGAAGTATGAAGTAGGGGATCAGGTTTTCATCCGCATCAAACCAAATAAAAGTACTATTCGATTCGGAAAAGGGACAAAGTTGTCACCCCAATTTATTGGACCATTTAAAGTCATGGAAAGAGTTGGACCTGTCGCCTATCGTCTTGATCTGCCACCTCACTTGCATAAAATTCATAATGTATTTCATGTATATGTATTAAGACATTATATAGTTGATCAATCTCATAACCTTCAATGGAAGGAATTACAAGTATCGGACGACGGAATTGTATCGGTCGAACCATTACATATACTAGAACATAGGGTTCAACAACTTAGGAATCGCCTGGTAGACCAAGTTAAGGTCCAATGGGACAAGTATAGTCCTGGATCAGCTACTTGAGAAGATACAGAGGACATATGTCAAAAATACCCTAATCTGTGTCAATTTTGAAGAACTTTAAACTATATTTAGTATATTTTTACTTCACTGCAAATCAGAGACTCAGAACCATTTTGAATGATTATATATAAACGTGAAATTTTGTGACATAATATATGTTTTTTATGCTGGTACATGGATACCAAAACGAAATATGTTATTGATCTTACTAAATTATAGTTGTCAAAGTAAATTTTAAGACAATTAAATGATTTTACTTCTGATAGGAATTAAGATATTATAAATCTATTTTATTGATACATGTCAATATGATCGATGGAATAGAAATCAAAGAATAATTACATTTTAAATGAAAGTCAATGGCATGAATAGAATATGGCAAAATATGTTATAATGTAGTTGACATATGTGAATTATACATAAGTTATTTTGAATATGCTAATGCACATTTTATAAATGCATGGATAAGTGTATGATTGCAGATAATAAACAGTTACCAAAATGACCACGTGATAACAGAACCTCAGAACAATTAAGGCTCGAAGAGATTCTATGATAGGGTATTAACCCTAATCCTATTGGGAGGGGTGGAGGTGTTGCCCACCGATTATCTTCCGAACCCTAGAGTCATGGGAGGACTATGTGAATCACACTCCCCTAGACGTGTGATGATGACTGTCGGATGCCTACTGAAAATCAGGTCAGTATAACCAACGTTGTCACCCTTAGAGTTTATGAATGGTTAAGTCAGTAAAACTGACGCCATGGCATATTCCAGTAGAGGACAGATAGGATAGGAGCGAAAGAGATTAGGAAGGATAGGATGATTTTAGAATAGCTTGGAAACCTGGTTAGGGCAAGGCATGACCGTTAAAATCATAAACCTAAAAATATTCAAAACACCAATTTTATAGTCTCCTTATATTAAATAAGAATTTTAACTTCGGTTCACAATCCTAAGAAGAATGTACTAATTGCTATCATAAGTAATCAGATAAGATAAAAACTACTTCGGGACGAAGTTTTTTGAAGGGGGAGTGTATGTAACAACCCATCTATAAATATAAAAAACGCAAGAACAATAGCAGGCATACAGTACATGCATATGATAGCTACATATGCATGTGTCGCATACACCACACTAGTATTTTATACTAAATTAATTATAAGTGCTAAATACCATGACACTTCTTTGAATAGAGGTTCTACTCATTCATCAATATTGTTTAATGTATGGGTAGATCTTAAAAGAGGACCATATAAATTATATATTCCAGATTATTGATAAAAATTATATTAATAAATTAATAAAATAAATTTTAAACATATATATAGTATTAATTAAAGGGGCTCCTAAGTATAAAGTTATAATGTTATATTAAAATATATATATATAATAAAAACAATGTGATATATTAAATCATATATTGTTTATAATGTTTAATGGAATATATTAAATCATAATGTTATATATATGATATAATGTGTATATTAAAGAATATTTTAATAAAAATATAATATGATTTCAAAACATAAAACTTATACATTCATGAACTTTAAAAGAGATAAGGGCACTAATACGTGACAGGGAGCGTGTCACCAGCAAACAGAGTGGTGGGCTGCAGATGGAAGAGCGGCCACCGTCAAACAACAGGATAAAACCATGGGACAGTGATTTGGAAAAAGGGGGAAAAACGGATGGAAGAAAATGAGAAGGAGGAGGAACATCATGTACGGAAATCATTCACAGGGAGAGCTTCAGTCGTTCTGAGGTTCTGGGCACGAGGGAACAATGGGCTTCTATTAAGAAGCTTACTGGATTGAGCAGTCAGGTTCTGCTCAGTTTGGCTAGGTGGATTCTGTCTTTTGGTAACTGTAGCAGCGCAGCTGGAGGCATCTTCAACCGCAGGAGCACAACGTATTCAACCGCAGCGGCACAGGTAGGTACCTCAGCGGTTCTGTTAATTGATTTTGTAAGATCTCAGGAAATTGTTTACAGGTTCATGATATAAATCCCTTACTGTTTTTGCATAAGTTTACGATTTTTACAAAAAGGGTACCTCCCAAAAGGAGGCAGTGGACTACGAGGAGACTGTTTGCACCTGTCGACAGATATGCATCTAATAAGGCGATCATATCTACTACTTCAAAGATGGGGTGGAGGATACATCAGATGGATGTGAAAATTGCCTTTCTAAATGGGGTGATTGAGGAAGAGGTGTATGTTGAGTAGCCTCAAGGATTTGAGGTGCATGGCATCGAGTCCCATGTATGCAGATTGGAGAAGATCCCATTGCCCCAAAATTTAGCAAGCTTTCTGAGACGCCTCACAAAGGAAAAAAAAAACAAACTAAGACACAACAATGAGTTGGTTTCCACTATCACCTTAACGCTCCACCTCCTGCACTTTAGTGGAATTTCACCACAAGGGAGGCTTCCTAGCATATATCACCTAAAAGATCTTCTAATTCAATAAGTCAAGATGATGTAATTGAATAGCTTAATCAGGGTACTTCTTATTTGGATTAGGTAACAAATCTTTATGTCAAGGAGCAATGTACTCTAAATTAAGCCTAGAGAAGAGTACTTGAGGCCTAGTGTATCAAGATATGATTCAGTAAGGGTGCACCTAGGCATAGAAGCACAAGGAAAACGTTTACTTAAAGGTATGATCAACAATAAAATATCGTAAACCTTCGTAAATCCCTAAGTTGAAGCCATTGTGTAGAACTAGGGTTTTATGAGGCCTTAAATTGCCTAGGATTGATGACATGAGCCCTAACGAGGCAATTTGCACCATGAACAAAGCTAGATTTTGAGTTTGTAAGGTCAACCAAGGTGAAAGGATGCCAAACCAGCTCCAATGTTTTAATAGTAAAAGCCCTAGTTGAATTCAGCCATTGCCCTAGCCCTAAAAGCATGCCTTGAAGGGACAAAAAAGTAAGAAAGAGGGGATACATGAAAAATCTCAAGAGTTTTGATCATCACTGGATCCCAATGCCTTTACCTACTTCAGTGATGGAGTCTTAGGGATTTAAACCATAGAGATATCAAATTCATGCATGGAGTAAGGGGAAAACCCTGGTTTTCGCTTCCAAACCCTAGCTATATTTTTATAATGAGAGAAATTAACTAGAAGAATGCTCACAAGAAATTTCCAATAAAAATTTGCATTTAGACAAGGAACACATACAAACCCCAACAACATTTCATTACATGTAAAACCACAAAATATATACAGTAAATACTCACAAATTTTCCAAGAATGTGCCTTCTTTCAATCCCAAAAAGATGTCTCCAATACACATACTAGTCCCCAACAACCAAAATCCCCATAAGATCACCTCCACAAGTAGAGAAGTACAATAAGTTAAATCAAGCTCTTTAAGAAAGGCTGAAATCCACAAATGTGATGATGAAACATGAAATGGAGTGATCCTCCTTTTATAGGAAGTCTATCACTTCCAATAATTCACTAAAAGCCCTAAGACAAGTTTAGTTTTGAGTTGACACAAAGTAAAATAGGTTACAAGACAACTCAATAGCTCAACAAATAAAATATGCAAATAAATGCCTACACATGTGAGCCATAAGCCTTCAATACGCATGACATCATGCCTTTTTAGGACTCAAAAAGCTCCAAAGATGAAATGGAGGGTTGGGTGAGTCTCCAAGCATCATGATCAGCCTCAATTTGAGGAAGAGTCCTCAAATCAAGCCTCAAAGCATCTCCATGTGTCTAAAAGCCAGATCTAGGTGCCATGTAGACAACGTGGTGTACTCTCTCTCTCTTGAATTGGGAATCAATCAGGTACAACAAGCCTTCCTTAAACATCCCAGGGGATAATCATCCTCATTTGGGCTTTGTGTCAAGGAATGTGCATCAAGTAGCTTCCATCCAAAAGTCAGAGATGCACTCATCAGATCAATTGTTATAGAGGTCGATGCAGCATTGTTGTAGATCTCTTTGGGGCCATCACCTTAGCCATATTCTCATTTCTTGTACCAGCATATTCCCATAATAAATCAAATAAGATTGTGATTCTCTGCATGTTTATCTTGTTTATTCTTTAGTTGCAGATTATATTTTCCAGTTTTTGTTGTTAATTTTATGGTTTAATCTACGTAAAATTGTTTTTCAAACTGACAATGCAAATTTTTGAAGCAATATCCATGGTAATCAACAAATTAATAATCTGGTATATTACAGTGGTACCAGAGCTAGTTTTCCTGCCAGCCTAAGGGTTTATTGCAAATTGATCGAGGACCTTGAAGACGACTAGTTTTAGTGATCCATTATAATCACCCTAGCTAGTATTTGTTCGTTCATCAATTTTGGTGGTTTTCTCGACAACCACCCTAGTTGGCGAATTATTTTCTTGCAGAAGGATAAAATTTCTATTTTCTAGATCAAAATTGGCATTTTGTTGTGGATTGAATTCATCATCAAGCTAAGGCAGAATTATCAAATATCCAAGGTTATTATTTGGGCGAAGCTCCTCTTATTACCTGAAGCACGAAGATCCATTCCAGGAGGCCAAAAACTATTGGATCTCAAAAGTAAATTGAAGATCAGATTGTCATCAAAAGGGGATCAAATCGCACTAGTAATCAAGAAGTTCATTTCACCATGGGGGGCAAAGTCTTTCTCTCTATAGTCCTAGTCGTGACTATCTCTCTCTTTGGACGTGTGTATCTCCTCTTGGCAGATCGAATTCTTGGGAATTTTGAGCGCACTGGCAGACTGCGAATTTCCTTTAATTATGGGCGGGTCATTCATCCCGCTGGCAAACGATTTCCTATATATATATATATATATATCATTAAGGAATGAACTCCCTGAATTTCCTGAGCAAATTCAGACTGTAATTCAGGGTTAGATTATCGATCCTTGGCGTATTTATCAAATCATTATTATTATTGGGCGTGTTTCACTTGTTAATTTGACAAATCAAGGGAGCCATGAGGGCTAGATCTGTTGTCAGTCTTCCTGTTAGTGAAAGAACAAATTTGATGATTGTTGGGTGTTAATTTTTCATAAGGCGATTGTTATGAACATAAATTATGTAAAAGTAATAAATATAGATAACAAATAATAATCCTAATAATATATAATTAAATAATAATTAGTTAAACAAAGAGGCATGTCTCTACAAACATGACCCTTTGTAAAAGGGTACTTAATTGGCTATATATACAGGACCCTCATTCTCATTTGCATCATCCTACATCTACATCAATTCTTTATACAATATACAATTTACAATTACTATCCTATGATGGATGTCTTTGTCTACAAAAAATTTTAATATTTCCATTGCGTATACGACTTTTGGTCATTACATTGGTATCAAAGCCACATCTGATCCCTACTTTTAGCCATCAAACTTCGTCAACATTGTTGTCGTCAAGACAAAAGTGTTTTGCTATGAAGTGGGAGGTTCTCCATTCAGCCAATTTCGCTACTAGGCCCTTGGCCATAAAAAAAGAGAGAATATTAAAAATAAAAAATAAAAAAAAGAAATCAAATACTTATATTAAAAAAATATATATTTGAATTCATTTATTAAAAAAAACAAACAAACACAAAACAAAACAAACACAAAAAGTTTACATTAATAAAAAATAAATAAATAATAATAAACAAATCATTTGATATATTAAATATATATATATAGATAAATGTAATAAAAATAAAAATAAAAATGTGACCACGGTACAGCCAAAACCGCCACCCGACAAAGCCACGATAGCCATGACCACTCCGCAGTCTGCCAACAAACCCCACCTGCAGCACCATCGCAACGGCACTGGTTTCACACACTAGCCAATGTTAGTTTTTGGTAGCATAGATTGTGCTCTAGCAATGAAAATTGGT
Source organism: Pinus taeda (assembly GCA_000404065.3). NCBI lineage: Eukaryota > Viridiplantae > Streptophyta > Pinopsida > Pinales > Pinaceae > Pinus > Pinus taeda. The sequence goes on along the minus strand of APFE031448235.1, from coordinate 15,540 downwards.
GGAGAGGCTAGCCAATGTTAGTTTTTGGTAGCATCGATTGTGCTCTAGCAATGAAAATTGGTGGAGAGGCCAAGGCACATGAGTTCTAAAGAACTTGGAAACAGTTTGGTGAAATTCCACCCGGATTGTATTTTATTCAAATAATTAATATTTTTAATGAGGTTCCTAAGTCTAAACTTAGAAAAATTAAAATATTAATGGGTATTAATCAAAATATGGGTGAGAATGATCTAGAAGGCGGATCAAGTCAAGTTTTAATCTTAGTCGTTGATTAGAGACTTAATCTCCGCCGTTGAAGTCTCAACGAGAAAAGGATCTGGAGTTCAATTTTTGGGGCTAGGAAACTGAGATTTTGAACTGAGTAATCATTCTGCAACAAAGGGGCAAGGATAGTTCAAGAGTACTGACAGAGAGGCAGAGAGAAGCTAGTGGAGGCAGTGCAAGAGCTAAGAGGACTGGCGTTGGGCCAATTTGGGGCCACGCAGGCCTGACGTAGAGCCAAAAGGGCCCGAGTGGAGTAGAAGTTGCCCTCCACGCAGAAAGTCGAAACTGTCAAGAAACTGCCAGAAAAATCGAGAAGGTTGACACAGTAAGCAGAAGAGACAGCACAGAGCTGACGCAGAGCCTGTAAGGCTGATGCAAGGCCAGTGCAGAGATAGTCGAGGTTAGCCAATTTTGTTGCTAGGTAAGTCGGAATCTGCCAGGTGAAGTGAGGTAAAACTCACTTAGTTTTCCGCCATTATATTTTCTCTGTCACTAGTATATCGGGAGGGCAACCAACATTGTATTCAAAATTACTTCTTAATAATAGAAAACCCTCAGAGTTGCTACACCGGTTTTCCCGTATTAGGTTTTTCGAGGACTATTTTGTCCAAAAATAATTGTGTCCTATGTATCTTGTTCTTTGCTCAATTTCTTATTTCATGTAGTCAAATTAAATTGGTGTAGGCTGCAGAATTAATTTACTTCAGTATTTTTCATAAAATAACTTGATAATGTATATTAAAATCAAGTAGAAGTAAATTCAGTTTTGTTGCAGTAGGGGTTCCTTGAGGGTAAGAATTTTCACAACCAACACCTCTACTGCCCTATTCGTGGCATTGGTAGCCGCAAGCAACCGCAAAACGAGCTAGCCATTTCCTCACCTCTGTCAACGTCTAACTGCAATCTTCTCTCTATCATCGCCACCAAATTGCTTGTTTTCTTCATTGCTGCAAATCTGCGTCCAGGCCCATGCCCATGTCCACATCCATGCATACCACAGTGCTACTCTGACTTCATCACCTTCCCAACTCCACCATTGCTACTACGCTCCACCATCACCGCCTTACCACCGATCATCCAACGAGCTCCCAAACGTCGTCGTCCTTCCTACATTCAAGTCAGATCATCGCCTTGCCTCGTTGACCTTGATTCATCGTAGTCGCCTCCCATAGCCTACACTTCAAACATACCAATCGATGCACATTCGTACAATTCAATTTATCTAGCAGCCAATTTCTCATCATTTATTTGGCTAAAAATTGGATTTGAGTCGCATAAAAACGAGAAGAATTGGGAGTCGTAACCTACTTATGCCCTTACGCAATAGCGATTGATAACATACTTAACTCAAGTGATAATTAAAAATTAGTTTTACACATCAAAAAAAGAGGGGTGAGTCAACCGATAATCACTAAGGAATTACAGCCTTTATTGTATGAAGAGGGCAATATATAAATAAAAAGGAAAAGGTATTTAATATATATATATATATATTAAAAAATATGGAGTTTTCTTTATAACTTATGAAAAAGTATTACAAATACATTTTATAAAACTTATAAGGTGGAAGTGAAAGGTTACATATGTATAAATTTCTCATTTCCCACCCCGGTTTTCAGTTTCACCTTATTTCTCCAAAATAGTTAAATGCCCTTTCCCATATCCATACATTCAACAACTGGAAAATAAATTTTGCTAAAAACACAAATTCTGGAAATATTACAGAATGTTGGAAAATGCATAAATAAATATCAGCACATACAAACAGCGATTCAACACATTTAAACACAGTGATTTTTGGTCAAGGTGACCCTGGAAAAACCCCCTACAACTCTTGGGGAAAACCAGTTCGAAAGCTCCTTATTTCTGGAAAATGCTTTTTACAATGAGAGAAATATTCAGCAAAAAATCAGCAAGCAAATTTTTACAACTTATCTCGTTTTTTGTGCCTCGCGGCCAACTGGAAAACTTGCAAACAGCAAAACAGAACAGCAATAAATGTTGTACGGCCTCCTTGATTTTTGTGCCCAAATTTCAGCCTTAAATGTTGTTATACAGACTGCTTAGAAAAGTGTGCAAGCTGCCATAAATGCTGCTGTACAGTTTTCCTCGATTTCTGTGCAAAAAAAACAGCAGTACAACTGTACGAATTTCTTCCTAGAAAAGCGTGCCAAGGTAAAGCCACTTGCTGTACGACCTCCCTTGAAAAAAACGTGCCAGCAAACTTCAGATTTTCTGCTCCTCGATTTTTGTGCTAACTTGTTGTACGACCTCCTTTGAATCTGAACCAAAACTGTTGTACGGCCTTTCTAGAAAATCGTGCCCAAAATCTGCCTTTCACTGTGTGCTAACTCAGCTGTACAAACTTGCTGAAACGCTGCCTTGGAATGTGGGCCAAGTTGTTGCCTCCTTCTCCTCACCGTCCAGAAATCTCCCTTGTTCTCTTGCTCTCCTTCTCTCAATCTGCTCATGAAAGAATGAATTGACATTTTCCTCATTTCCCTCATTTAATCTAACCTTAAGTGACTTTTGGGGAATCCCTAATTCCAATGGCTGGAATAGATTGAGATCTCGGGCTGAGATTAAATGCTCATTTAAATCTCACTTTCTATTTTTTAATTCACCCCACTTTAATAAAGACCCACTTAGTCATTTATGTCCAAAGTCACTTTTCCTTTCTAATTTTACATTGACTTTATTAAAGTCACCTTTAAAATTAGACTTTAGTAACTTTATCACTTAAAGTCACTTTTAAAATTAGATTTGATTTTATAAAAAATTATAAAGTCACTTTAGGAGAAAAATTAAATTA